>CAUYSK010069110.1:0-38937 GCA_963575035.1 Avahi laniger | reverse complement strand
AGCTCAAACAATCTGCCCGCCTCGGCCTCCCAGAGTGCTAGGATTACAGGCGTGAGCCACCGTGCCCGGCCAACTCTTCCATTTTTAATCATTTTTAATCCTCATATAACTGTTTGTATTTACATATACATTGCATATCTTCACCTTGAATGACTTCTGACTTTTCAAAGTTTTGGATATAGTTCCCCAATGAAACACAGGTCTCATTTTACATGCCTTCCTTGACTCACCCATTTACTATGATCTAAAACAATAAGTGACTCACATGAATTAGAATATTGTTTTTGCTTGTCTTAGCAATTTTTTGAAGGATATTTTGAATCTCTTCTTTAAAAGTTCCTTTTAATGACATAATGATTGTTTTTATGACTTTTTCAATGAACTATGAAGTTTTCTAATGTCAAGCCATTTTCCTAATGAAGGCTAAGAGACAGACAGAAGGCTTCATTTAATCATTGCCTAATATTGAAGAATCGCCCTCATTCTTTTCATAAAAGAAGTATGAAAAGATGAGGTGAGACAAGATCTAAATGAACATCATTATAATCACCATCATTTTTATCATCAAATATTTATTGATACTTGTCCTTTGCTCAAAGCTCTAAGGTCTACTGTAATGAATTTTAAAAGCCTCTGTCCAATCCTGTGATATTTATAGACAGAAAAATAAAGCATCAGTAAAGTTCCTTGGAGAGCTTTTAAAAATAGACATAATATCCCCATAAAATCTTTCCAAACAACGAAAATATTAGCAAAATGATTGTTAATTAATGCTTAATCCATGCTGGTTTAACCTAGTACTTAATATATCAGTACCTATATGCTACCAATCTTTTTATTAATGATATATGTTTTGCTAATAACTACTTTATTTACTTTCAATGTTTTTTTTTTAATTTTATGATCAAAAATTAAAATTTATTTCTAAGAAAAATATTCATTTTCTGGAAAATTTTTCATAAGACAGGCTTCCTGAGAAAGAGACCGAGATTTACATGCAGATGACTGATTAAGGAGGGCTGTCAATAATAACGCCTTTGAGGGAGAAAGAGAAGTAGGACTGGGAAAGGAAGATGTTGAGCTAAAATATAGTTATAACAGAAGCCTCAGTTGATCCTTCCAGGGACTCTGAAATGGATTTAGTCCTTCAGAGTTGATTCATATTGAGTCACCTTCATACACTTCACAGCAACTGATGAGTGGGGCCTAAACTTGGGCTCACTCTTACTTTTACCCCTTGGTTTCCAATTCCGTGTACTATATCTATCAGGGACAGAACATCATATAATGGTTATCGATTTGGACTGTAAGCCGTATCCTATAAGATGGTGTCCCATCCCTACAAGCTCTCATCCCCAAATTGACACCTTAGATGTACCTAGCAACTTTTGGATGGTGTGTTATATTATATTAACCAGTGTATCCCATGCTTATCTGATTCCTACTATACTTTACTATAAAGTAGGTTCTTTGGTCCAACGAAATGTTATGAGAGATCTCATATTAGTGGATCTACACTACCTAAGCCTTTGAATAGTGATGCTAGTCAAACCCTGTTAGCAAGAGAGGCAAAAAAGGCAGTTTTGTATTTTACATTTTGAATGAGGTAAAAATAAATAGGTATGATCTGTATGCTCAAGTAGCTAATAATCAAGTGTAGAAGATAAAGCAATTCAATAAATATGCTCTGAGAAGAATATGATAAATATGTTAGCCATTTTTTTGTTATGGGATATCAAAGAATATTTTCTAAATGAATTAGAATTTTATAGGACCTTGAATAAAAAAAAGGTTTCAAACATAGATATGGAAATGATATTTCAGGCAGAACTATCAGAAGAAAACATAAATATGAGAAAATATAGAGAAGTTTAATTTTAACCTGGTTTAATGAAAGCAATGGTCTCCATGTCTAGCTATGATTTAGAATCATCTAGAAAGATTTTTTAAAACTATACCTTCTCAGTCCTATTCCTCAGAGATTTGGATTTAAAATTTTATATTTTAAAATATAAACCTGGGGCACATAAGTGCTCCACCTGAGGGACTAGAGCTTACCGTGGGCACAAGAGAACATTTTGACAGTTGGCTCTTCCCTGCAAGCATCAACCACTTACAGGGAGCACAACTCAACAAGTCATCATAGCATCTACCAACTCAGTCAAACAGGGCATGGCTGATTCTTATTTACAAGTACCACCCACCATCTTGGTGATTCTATTATTCAGTAAGGTTTATAAACCAGGGGATAAGAGTAGTTGATAATATCAGAACAGTGTCAAGGAAGTCAAGATTGACACACAGGACTCAGTCTTAGGCCAGGGAGACTACATTTATTTCTAGAGGCAGTGAATAGTTCATAAAGCATTGTTTTAGGATATTATATGTGAAATGAAAATAACTGTGAATTAGTAAGGCGATTTTGAAAAACTTGTCCAATATGTAAGGCTGACAAATGAGAAGAAGTTGGGTGAAGAGGGCTTAGAGAGAATATAAGGAAAGAAACAGAGGCTGAAAAAGAGATGACAGAGAGATGTATATTTATGTATACACATATATTATCCCACTACAATATTACTGAAGCATGTGAATATTTTACTAATGGTATCTATCATACTAATGGTTTCTGAAAAATTAGAAATTACCAATATGAAAATGTCTGATACAGAGGCAGATGTTGAGGAAGACTAAAAGAGGGTTCTGACATAAGCAGAGGCAAAAAGTCACCCAGATTCCACAAGTGAAAAATGAATTGCTTGTGAATGAAGTCAAAACTCTAATTTTAGAACCACAAGCTGACAATTATTTCAAACATAAACGACTGCTATAGCACCAAAGTGGGCAGCAGAATAGCAGGAAATAAATAGTATACTAAACAAAACAAAAAGTAAATTTTTTTGTTATGGTTCTTCTCTTGTCAAATGAAGTCCACAATGCTAATCATTAGATTTTGTGGAAATTATGTGCTATGCTGTGATGGAGTTTACAGTGGTACATGGCATGTCAAAAGGAATTATGCAAGGAGTCTAGAACTGTGACCAATGCATAGATATGCATTGGATAAATTAATGAGTTGTAAGAAGTATCTGGTATGTAAGGCAAGGTAGGCAAAGAACTGAGACTGAGACTTTCACCAAGGCTCTGATAATGCCTAATAAACAAAATAAATATTATTTATTTTAGATGTATGTGGATTTATGGAGACAATGTCAAAACATTCATATACTTTTTAATCTTATGAAGAAAATAAACAATCATATTGTTACAATAATTAGTGTAAATATAATTTAACTTCTATTAATATGTGCTGGTTGTTATGCATATACACTATGTACATTACTACGTTAAATGTAGGTATTTTTACCCATAATTTACAAACGAGAAACTTAAAATTTGGACAGGTTGGTAATTATGTATGAGAGATAATTTTGAACCAAAGTCCAAGACCTTCCACAACTTTTATTTCTTTTTCACACATGGAAGTTTTTCTATTTGAAGCTGGGAAAAAGTAGAGATCCAATTAAATACTTCCCCTTGGCTGCACAAACAAGTCAAGTGTTTTAGTCATACACCTCAGAGGGATTGTCATGACCTGATTCCAGATTCTGATTCTCATCCTTACAAGGACCAACAGTTTCCCTGGATTCTCAGAACTGCTTTATTCTTGGTTGGAAAAAGGTGGGACCTTCTAAGAAAAGAAATAAAAATGATGTGTAAAACAAAATATGCAGACATGAACATATACATATACACAAGATTTATTTTTTTAACAAATATTTAAATGGATGCAGTATTGAACTAGATAGACAAAATCCATGCCTTCATGGAGCTAAGCTTATAATGGGGGAAAAAAGACAAAAAGAAAAAGAAAAATGAGTAAATTTTACAGAATGCTAGAAGAAGATTACTCGCTGTTGTGGGAGTGGGAAACATAGAACAGGATGATGGTGATTGTACGTGAAGAAGGGATGCAATTTTAAAAAGTGTGGTCAAATAGTCCTCATTGAGAAAGTCACCTTTGAGTGAAAAACTGAAAAAAAATGAAAGCATAAATTGTGTAAATATCTGGGAGAAGAGATTTCTCTGAAAGGGAGCAAAAGTACAAAGGTTTTATGGGAACAACTTGCCTAAAGCTTTTAAGGAAACAGAGGAGGAAAATGGAACCTACAGCAGAGTAGTCAAGGGTGAGAGTAGAATAAATGAAGTTAGAATGCTACAGGGGAACTTCATATATATGGAGCTGAAGGACTATGATGTTAACAATGAGAAAATAATGTTTTACAGGAACAAGAATGTTTAGGTCAGCTAATCATTATAATACATTTTTATCCTATCTGGAGGCTACTTAGAAATTCAAGTTATAACCACAAGTTTAATTAATGAATAAAGTGTTAAAAAATAAAAAAAAAAACCCTCCAAAGTAATCTTGATGACGTTTTCTCAGCTAAACTGGGACATGTTTGCCTTCTGTGGAAAGAACAGTTCAGCAGCAGAGTGCAGTGTCTTTCATCACATCTCTTCCTCTCCAAACACTGCCGGGTGCGTCCTGTCCTAATCTCTTTTTACACTTATGCTCACAACCCCCACACTTTTGTGGTAAATGGACTATCTCTTTTTAACTGAAATTTTCGGCACTGACTCTGCCAGTATTCTACACAGTTGTACAGAGAGACTCTTCACTCATCTTATTAATGGGAATAGTGGTGCCTCTGGAAACACCTAAATCATTCATTAAATATAATATAGGTGTGATGTGATATTTACCAGGAAAATGATAGTAATTGACTGTTAAACATATACCAGGTCCTGGCTATTTGTTTTCAATCATTCTAATAAACCTCTGATGTACTAATAAATAATTTTTATTTATAAATGAGATAATGTGTCTGTACTAAATATTATTATTGTCACAAATATCTGCCCTTTCCTGGAGGAAGAACATTCTTTCCCATTCCATTTATGTGGGACTTGGTGATATGACTTGCTTTGGCCAATGAAATGTAGTTGAAGACTTAAGAGTCATCTACATTTCTAGAATTTTCATGATTTCATGCCTTACATTTAAGTCTTTAATCCATCTTGAATTAATTTTTATATATGGTGAGAGATAGGGATCTTGTTTCATTCTTCTGCATGTGGCTATCAAATTTTCTTAGCACTATTTATTGAACAGGGCTTCCTTTCTCCAGTGTATGTTGTTGTTTGCTTTATTGAAGATCAGTTGACTGTAGGTAGATGGTTTTATTTCTGGTTCTCTATTCTGTTCCATTGGTCTATGTCTCTACTGTTATACCAGTACAAAAATATGGGAAAAACTATTTTATACATAGGCCTAGGCAAATAATTTATGACTAAGACCCAAAATTCAAATGCAGCAACCATAAAAATAAATAAATGGGACTTAATTAAATTAAAAACCTTCTGCACAGAGAAGGAAATATTCAACAGATTGAATAGAAAACCTACAGAATGGGAGAAAGTATTCACAAACTATACGTCTGACAAAGGATTGATATCCAGAATTTACAAAGAACTCAAACAAATCAGCAAGAAAAAAACCCCCATCTAAAAGTGGGCAAATGACATGAGTAGTAGTTTTTCAAAAGAAGATAGAAAAATGGCCATAAAACATATGAAAAAATTCTCAATATCACTAATCATCATGAAAATGCAAATTAAAACTGCAATAAGATACCACCTTACCCCTATCATAATGCCATTATTAAAAAATCAGAAAACAATAGATGCTGGTGTGGATGCAGAGAGATGGAAACACACACTTTTGATGGAACTCCAAATTAGTCCAACCTCTGTGGAAAACAGGATGAAGATTCCTTAAAGAAATAAATGTAGACCTACCATTTGGTTCAGCAATTCCACTGCTGGAAATCTACCCAAAGGAAAGGAAGTCATCTTATCAAAAAGATACCTGCAGTCCAATGTTCATCACAGCACAGTTCACAATGACAAAGAAGTGGAATCCATCCAAGTGCCCATCTATTCATGAGTGGACAAAGAAAATGTGGTATATATATACCATGGAGTACTGCTCGGCCATATAAAGGAATGAAATAATGTCATTTACAACAATGTGAAGGGAACTTGAGAACATTATCCTAAGTGAAATATCTTAGGAATGGAAAAACAAACATCATATTGTTCTTACTAATAAGTGGGAGGTAATAGATGGATACACATGGACACAAAGCAACATAAAGAACATGACAAACTAAGAAGGGGGGAGGCTCAGAGGGTGGGTGTAGGATAAAAATCTACCTATGGAGTACAATGAACACTATTTTGGTGATGGGCACACCAAAAGTCCTGACTTAAGGGTTATACAAGATATCCATGTAATAAAAACACTTGTACTCCTTAATTAATGCTATGAGATAAATAAATAAAATAAAAAATTTAAAAAGTTATCTACATTTTATTGGTCAAGCCAAGTCACATGACCAAATCTAACATAAATGGAATAGAAAGTAGCCTTTTTTCTCTTGAACAGTAATGCCAATGTCCCGGCTAGAGTATGCTCCATTAATCTGGGTTCCAAAGTGAAGACAATGTAAAGAGTATCTGTAGTGCTCCCTAGTTGTGGAGTATGAGTGGGAAATAAAACTGTGTCATGAACTTTTGAGATTTAATGTACCTGGCACACAGTAAGGGCTTCAGATATCAGTTATTAATATTATTTTCTTCATTGTAATAAGCATATTACTCATGTTTATTCCCAAGTACACATTATATTATTGGCACAAGTGCCACATTTTATGATTGGTATCTACTATAATATTCAGCATAGCAACTTATGCACATATCACAGCAATTGCATGGTAGGTAATTTAAAATAATGATTAGAAGTGCAAGTCAGAGGAAACAGGATTTGTATCCTGATCTGCTGTTATGGCCTGTGTGATCTGGAAGCATTGCTTAAACTCTGTGAACCCTTGTTTACTCACCAGTGAGTTGGGGTTAATGAGATATGCTTGCAGGTTTGATGAGCATTAACTAAGATAATGTGCTTAAAGCTTTCTGACTAGGGCACACCAGTAAGTGCTCAATCAATGATAGTTTTTATTAGTAGATGCTCAGTACAAATAGACACAATGAATGAAAGGATTTTTCTAACCATTTTGTAATGATTCTCCACTTTTTCCTAATATTTTAAATATGTGAAACCTGAAATACAGTCTTGCTTTTCATTAAGCTCTGCTTATGTTGTTCTCTAGATGCTTGCAGTCTGTAAGTACTGTCTCCTTGACAACATTTCTGGGTTAACAAGGACATTTTTTTTTAAATCAGTACCCCTAGTTGAGCATAAAGGTGGCACATGGTAGTTCTTAATAAATATTCACAACTTAGTCTTTGAAAACCCCAAAGTTAAATTACATTTAGAAATCTGACTGCCCTTTAATAGATTCACCAAGACCATATTTAGGAAACTTCAAACTCTTTCTTAATTCCTGTAGGTAAGAAATGTTTGACTTTCAATGACCATTACCCAAAAAACTGTGAATTAGTATCTGCAGTAATAACTTGATATAATTCATTAATTCCCTAATATTCTCAACAAACAACTCCTCACACTAAAAACAAATCTCTTAAGTGGATTAAGCTCGTGCTTTGTTTTTTCTCATTCATATTAAATTAGTAGTCTGAGAATTCATAGAAGTAAACATGTTTAACCTTGAAAAATGTTTTAGTTTTGTTTTATTTTTTTGCTACAAGATGTCAAATTATCATTATGGGGAGGAAGTCTTGATTTCTTAGTGATGTTTACCATAAGGAAAAAACCTTTGAGTTTTACATTTAAATGATCTCGTGTTTTCTCTTTTCTGTTGTAATGTAGGCATCGATTGTGAAGTAAATATAGATGAATGCCTATCAGAGCCCTGTCTCCATGATGGAGCTTGTATTGATGGTATCAATCATTATACCTGTGACTGCAAGAGTGAGTTTTTTGGTACACACTGTGAAAAGAATGCAAATGATTGCCTCTCAAATCCTTGTCTACATGGAAGGTAGCTATTTTTATTTTTTACTATTAACTCTATGTAAGTATATTTAACTCACAATATTTAAGAAGTAATGTCACAGGAAAGTTGATAAAGATTATTTTAATTATGCTCTTTCATAAAACAAGAGTTAAGTACAGTTAAGATGACAGATGCTGCCAGTTTGAGCTAATGCAATGTACTGATACATTATCTCTGCCTTCTTTTATTTCTATTCATTAGCATAAAGCAATTGTCAATGCATGTGGATTAATTGGATTTTAATATATTTAAAGGTAACTGCTAATGGTAATAGAAGTAGCAGGTAGGATGATGAGACATTTTATTATTTGCTCTGTGGAAAGATAATACCACACACTTAGTACATAAAATGTTCCTAATTAGACTGATTCTTTTATCCCTATATATGTGAAAGATATTTCATAACTCCATGAAATTTGTATAATAATGCTCAGGCTCATGGATAGAATGTCAGTTTATATGAATCTAGAGTGGGGTCATTTCTAGGAGATGCAGGTGACAAAGAAGAATATATCACAGATGTACCATGCTACCTGCTGCAGCATTCCTTTTCTAGTCATGCCACTGACTTTTTAAGCAGGGAACGAAGTATAAAGGTGCATAGCTCATTGCAATGCAGTTTGGCCATAACAGGCTTCAGTGTCTTACATAACCCCTAAATACACTTTTTATCTTTTAAAAGTGTTTCTTCTTTCAATTGCCATTGGGAAGATGGGAGAAATAAAAATTGATCAGTTCTTTCAGTCCAGTCACCTTCAAGGATAAGGAACCAGGAATAGACTCTACTTTCTATTGCTCATGGAAGTTTTTTGTTTCTTCTTCATCTGAACTAGAAAAGAAAATTTTAAGTGGTGAAACTCTCTTGAAATTTTTCTTTAATGTCTACTTACTTGAAAATTTAATCTTAATTCTATATTTCAGGTGCACAGATCTCATTAATGAGCATTCATGTTCATGTGATACAGAGTGGACTGACACACAATGTAAAATCAAGATTAATGTAAGTTATATTATTCTATTAAACTATATAAGAATTTAATATAAAAGAAAAATTAAATGCCTTGCTGGAGATTTCATAGTCATTTCCTCAACTGTTGATAATTTCACTGCTCTCTCCACTTTCATCTATATAATTCGTTGGCTACTGCAAGCAAAACTATAAATCACGGAATTTTTTTTTACCTTTCCCCTCTTTATCTCTTGTTATCATAAACTTCTGCAATCTGGAGCTTTCCCTAAACTAAATTCTGGAAGTGGACATTATCAATAGGAGCTCAGATGGCTTATATTTTACCATCTGCCCCTTCCTCCCTGGTTTTAGCACACAGAGGTATCTGTGAATCTGCAGGGATGAGACAGGATTAAATTGATCCAGACATCACAAGAATAAAATAAATACTGGATAGATATGTCAAGAGGTGGACAAGGCCTATAATGTCTCAGGATCCATCTTTCAGTCTCTAGGAGTCTGTAGTGGTGTGATTGACATGTAGTATTTCATGTATAATGCCTCCTCTGTTGAGAAATGTTGATTGCATGAAGACTATGATCATTCCTGGTGCTTGAGAATCGTGTCAGTCTTTCTGGAATAATGGGGAGGTCTTCCAAATCCTTCTTGGCTTACAATAATATGATAACAGAATGAAGCATAGGGACTAAAAACAGCCTTTGGTATGGTGAGACTGTAGAAATTTCATGTAAATCCTTTGTGTCTCTCTCCCTGATGAGTGAAACATCTCTATAATAGTTCTGACATCATAGGGTCATCGTGTGAGGATGCACAGCAGACATGGTAGATACTTAGTAAGATACTTAGTAGAGAGGGTGATGGAGTGGTTAAATGCATTCAGGGATAACAAGGAGGAAATGTCTGTGTTGTTACTTACCTAATGTGTGTTTTTGGAAAGATTACTTATACTTTGAAGTTTCGATTTAGCTACTTGATGAGGGTAATCATAGTAACTACCTCAGATTGTTGTGAGGGTTAAATGAGATAATGCATACAAATCAATTAATACATTTTCTGACACACATTAGCTTTAAAAAACTTAATAAAACCTATTAATATTGTGTTTATTTGTTTTAGAAAGTGAAATCCATACCTGAGGTGGAAAAGGAAATGCAATTAATAAATTTCCTGGAAGAGAATGGATAAGCTGTATATTGTGTTTGCACTATTGTAAATATTGCCTGTAGTAAACTCTATAACTATATTTCTTGGTAGTATAAATATTACATTCTTCTTTTTGAATAAAGGATATCAATAAATAAGCATTTTTGGAATATATATATATATGCATATATACATACACACATCCAATATTATGAAATGAATTGTTAAAATTCTACCTAAATGCTTCTGGATTTGTTTTCCTATTATTTTTATTTTAACATAAAACTGAACCATCCTCATTACCCAGTGACTTTGTTTTACTTAGTATATTTTTTCCATTAGTAATGCATAGGGTACTGACTCATTCTTTTTAATAGCCACAAAGTGTTCAAATAAGCCTTGAAGAACCACACTTACATAAAGAGACCCTGAACACTAATACATGACAAAATAGGCATAGACGGGCCTTACCTAACAATTAAAGCCATATATGACAAACCACAGCCAACATCATACTAAATGGGGAAAAATTGAAAGTATTACAACTTAGAATGGGAAGCAGAAAAAGTTGTCCTCTATCACCACTTCTATTCAACATAGTGCTGGAAGTACTAGCCAGAGCAATCAGACAAGAGAAGGAAATCAAGGGCATCCAAATGGGGGCAGAAGAGGTCAAATTATCACTCTTTGCTGTTGATATGATCTTATATCTAGAAAACCCCAAAGATTCTGCCATGAGATTACCGGAATTGATATACAAATTCAGCAAAGTCTCAGGTTATAAAATCAATATACAGAAATTAGTAGCATTCTTATACACCAACAACAGTCAAACTGAGAACCAAATTGAAGACTCAATACCCTTCACAATAGCAACAAAAAGAATAAAATACCTAGAAATATATTTAACTAAGGAAAGACCTCTATAGGGAGAGCTATGAAACACTGAGGAAGGAAATAACAGAGGACGTAAACAGGTGGAAAACCATACCATGCTAATTGGTCAGCAGAATCAACATTGTTAAAATGTCTATACTACCCAAAGTGATCTACAGATTCAATGCATTCCCTATTAAAATATCAACATAATTTTAAACAGATCTAGAAAAAATAATTCTACAGTTTGTATGGAACCAAGAAGACCCCATGTAGCAAAAGCAATCTTAAGCAAAAAGAACAGATTTGGAGGTATCAATTTACCACACATTAATCTATAGTATAAGGCTATAGCAAGGACGTGACGGGCGCCATTCGAGATGTGCATGTGAAGGGCCTCAGGTACAGTGGATCGAGCAGGACATGGAGAACTACATCCTGAGAGGGGACGAAACATTCGCTGTCCTGAGCCGCCTGGTGGCCCATGGGAAACAGCTGTTCCTCCTCACCAACAGTCCTTTCAGCTCTGTGGACAAGGGCATGCGACACAAGGTGGGTCCCGATTGGCGCCAACTCTTCGATGCGGTCATCGTCCAGACAGACAAGCCCAGCTTTTTCACTGACCGGCGCAAGCCTTGCGGAAAACTGGACCAGAAGGGATCACTGCAGTGGGACTGTATCACCCGCCTGGAAAAGGGCAAGATCTCTCGGCAGGGAAACCTGTTTGACTTCCTGCCCTTGACAGAGTGGTGTGGCCCCCGCGTGCTCTACTTCGGAGATCACCTCTACAGTGACCTGGCGGATCTCACGCTGCGGCACGGTTGGCACACAGGCGCCATCATCCCCGAGCCGAGCGCGAGATCCGCATCATCTGCACGGAGCAGTACATGCACTCACTGACGTGGCAGCAGGCACTCGCGGGGCTGCTGGAGCGCATGCAGACCTATCAGGACGCGGAGTCAAGGCAGGTGCTGGCTGCCTGTATGAAGGAGCGGCAGGAGCTGAGGTGCATAACCAAGGCGCTGTTCAGCGCACAGTTTGGGAGCATCTTCCGCATCTTCCACAACCCCACCTACTTCTCCAGGCGCCTCGTGCGCTTCTCCGACCTCTACATGGCCTCCCTCAGCTGCCTGCTCAACTACCGCGTGGACTCCACCTTCTACCCGCGCCGCACACCTCTGCAACACGAGGCGCCTCTCTGGATGGAACAGCTGTGCACTGGCTGCATGAAGACACCCTTCGTCGGCGACATGGCCCACATTCGCTGAGGGCACCTTTATTGTCGGGGACAGGCGCCCAGCCCCTCCTGCCCCGTCATCTACTCTGGGCGTCTGTCCAGACAAGCAATAAAAGTGGTCTCCTTCCTGCACACGCCTCTGCTTCAGCACCAGCCTCCTCACTTGACCGTGAGGATCCTCTGGGTGTCGGGGAAGACCTCAAAAAAAAAAAAAACCCAGCATGGTACTGACACAAGAATGGAGACATAGGCCAATGGAACAGAACTGAGAACCCAGATATAAAACCATCCTCATATAGCCATCTAATCTTTGACAAAGCAGACAAAAACATATACTGGGGAAAAGAATCCTTATTCAATCAATGATGCTGGGAAAATTGGATAGCCACATGTAGAAGACTGAAACAGGATCCTCACCTCTCACTTCTCACAAAAATCAACTCGTGGTGGATAACGGACTTAAATCTAAGACATGAAACTATAAGAATTCTAGAAGAAAATGTTGGAAAAACTCTTACAGACATTGGCATACATAAAGAATTTATGAAGAAGACTCCAAAGGCAATCACAGCAACAACAAAAATAAATAAATGAGACCTGATCAAATTAAAAATCTTCTGCACAGCCAAGGAAACTACCAAGAGAGGAAACAGACAACCTACAGAATGGGAGAAAATATTTGCATGCTAAATATCCAATAAAGGGCTGATAACTAGAATCAATATAGAACTCAGTAAAGACAGCAAGGAAAAATCAAACAACCCTATCAAAAAGTGGACAAAGGACATGAACAGAAACTTTTCGAAAAAAGACAGACTAATATCCAACAAACATATGAAACAATGCTCAATATCTCTAATCATCAGGGAAATGCAAATCAAAACCACAAAGAGATATCACTTAACTCCAGTGAGAATGGCTTTTGTCAAAAAGTCTCAAAACAATAAACATTGACATGGATGTGGAGAGACAGGAATGCTCATACACTGCTCGAGGGACTGCAAACTAGTACAACTTCTGTGGAAAGTAATATGGAGATTCCTCAAAGAGCTACAAGTAGAACTACCATTTGATCCAGAAA
The DNA here is from genome assembly GCA_963575035.1 of Avahi laniger. Classification (NCBI taxonomy): domain Eukaryota; kingdom Metazoa; phylum Chordata; class Mammalia; order Primates; family Indriidae; genus Avahi; species Avahi laniger. The sequence goes on along the minus strand of CAUYSK010069110.1, from coordinate 25,591 downwards.
TCCCATTACTGGGCATCTGCCAAAAAGAACAAAAGACATTCTACAAAAGAGACATCTGCACTCAAATGTTTATAGCAGCATAATTCACAATTGCAAAGATGTGGAAACTACCCAAGTGCCCATCAACACATGAGTGGATTAATAAAAATGTGTTATGTGAATACCATGGAGTTCTACTCAGCCACAAAAAACACTGGTGATCTAGTACCTTTTGTATTACTCTAGATAGAGTTGGAGCCCATTCTACTAAGGGGAGTATCACAAGAATGGAAGAACAAGGACCACATGTACTCATCATCAAATTGGTATTAACTGATCAACACTTAAGTGCACATATAGTAGTAACATTCATTGGGTGTTGGGAAGATAGGAGGGGGTGGAGGGGATGGGAATATTCATACCTAATGGGTGCGGTGCGCACCATCTGGGGGACATACTTGAATCTCTGACTTGGGTGAGGCAAAGGCAATGTATATAACCTAATATATGCTGAAATAAGAAAAAGAGAGATCATGAACACACTATCTTCCCCAAATTCTATTTAGGTTTTAAACAAGTTTAAGTAATTGTTGACTAATTTGTTAAGGAAAATGTGGTATGTCATTATTTCAATTTACGTTTTCACAGATTACTACAAAGATTGAGCAATTTTTTCTATATAAATATTTGAAGTTCTCTTTGTCATAGCCTTTTTCTTTTGGCTCACTTGCTCTTTACATTTTGGTTGATGTATTTTACTTTAAAGTATGAATAAAATGCACAAGGTTCTGAAAAGTTGAAAATCTTTTCTAAAGCTTGGACAGTCTTGTTTATGTAATGTGTAAATTGTGAGATTTTCATATTTTTCATTTTTTTCATGACTTTGGGCTTTGTGTTTCTCCTCATAAAATCCTTTCATGCAGCAATATTTAAAATATTTTCTTATATTCTCATATACAATTTTAGGATTAATGACACTTTTAATGTTTTAATCCATAGTGAATATATTATTCTGTTGATAAATGTAGGGATTTAACATAATGACTCTTTTCAAAAGTATATTCAATTTCCCCATTAAATTTTACCATAAAATCTGTTATTTCTCTATTGATTTGGGATGCCTCACTCTTCATACACTAAAATTCTATATATGTGTTAGTTTGGGGGCTGTACTCTTTCTCTGCCTTTTCATTTCATCATGCACCAGTACTGTCTGCTTTAATCTTTATAGTTTAAATAGGATGTTTTAAAATGTGCCACGTTTTATTAATATTTTAAGTGCAATCTAAATGTAATTTTGATCATTTGCTCTGCAAATAATGGACATTGAATATATTCGACAAACTGAGATACAATTATCAGACATACTAGATACAAATATCAGACATGCCCCACGAACTCCACTTGGAGAGTTATCAATCTATCTATCGCCTATGTATTTTGCTTATATGCTGATTTATTTATTTTAATTTTCTGTATGCTGCAATGCCCAGATAACAGCCTCTGAAGGACATTTATGGCCTAGACAATTTTTCTAGGCTAAAGAGACAAGAGCAATGGAGAAACACGGGCATTACTAATGGAAAAGAGCACTTAGGTCAATATGTATATGAAGCTCTTTGAGAAATGGAAAAATATAGTTTGTGTTAGCGCTGGATAGAGAAAAACACAAGCAAACTTATTTTGTTTTGTTTGTCTATCTGACAGAGGGAAGTTTTAAAAATCAAAATGAATGCTATGCAAGAGCAAACACATGGCTGAGTTAGTGAAAAAAATGTAATTAATGTTTTAGATGTCCATACACACACACACACACACACAGAAAAGATAAGTGAGAAGAGTAGCATAGAAAGCACATATTTTCCTTTTAATTTTGATGGGACTGAAAAGAATGGCATGTATCCTCATGTAGCATGTGTACATAGCAGCAGTGTTATTTTTTTAATATGAAATTATAAACATATAGGAAATTTACTAAAATAGAAGAAAAGAAACTATGATTAGAGAATAAAAGAAGAAATCGAAACATTCTCAGGTGAAGAAAAACTAGGAGAATTTGTTATGAGTAGACCTAATCTAATACAAGGACTAATGGAAGTTCTCTAAACAGAAAGGAGAGGATTAAAGAACTGTGTGTGCGTGCATGCATGAGCTCATGTATTTGTATTTCTTCAAGGGTAAACTATAATTTATGAGGTCTTTTATATAAAATATTATATTTTATCTACTTTATAATATGTACATTTTTCTATTTTTGTTACTTTTTAATTAGTCTGTAGTGGATTCTGACATTCAAAAGATTTATTTTATGTATCCAAATTTACTGAATCATAGAACTCTAAAGGTTTTGTGATTTCTGACAAGTTTAAAAGAGACTTATTGAAAAAGTTCTAGTATTTTTCTCATTTTTTTCTTATTTGAAATTAAATGATTGATCCATTAGAATGCTTTTCAGGGAACGGTTTAAGTTAGAATCTAACCCCCCACCAAATGGTGAGCTATTTTCCAGAAATCATTGTAGAGAATATCTATCTTTTATTGGAAATATTTAAAAGAAGCAAGATCTCACAAATGGGAACATTTATGACACATATACAGAGTACCTTGCTTTTTCACTTAATCTATCATTGCAGACTATTGTACAATAACAAATATAGTTCTACCATATTCTCATTAATATTCTATTGGATGAAGGTACTATATTTATTTAATCAGTACTCTTTTCTTGGCTATTTAAGATATTTTAAGTATATAGTTATTAAAAATTCTTTGTGTATATTAGGTGAAGAAGTTTGACTTAGTCATACTCTATTTCATAGCAGAAAATAATTAGCATTATTTTTAAGATTCTCTTTTGCTCATTAGTTTGTGTGTATGTGTGCATATGTGTATGTGTGTTTCCTTTTGTCTCCATAGCCTATCCTTTCCAGCCATACTTGTATGTTTATTAGGAGTCTTTTCCTACATATTCGTTTTGTCAAAATGTGAATATTACTTCTTGGTATATGTATTATTTGTTTATATAAATGCTATTATATTCTCCCAAGTATTTGTTCTCTGTCTTTCCCACCATTTGTCCTGGTCTGTAAATCTTGAATCCCTAAATTAGGGAATGATCTTTATTACTACTCATACAAAAGTGAGCCAAAACCTGGATCTGAAGAGCAAAACAGGTGGTGCAAGAGGGGTTGCATTTCCTTTCCCCGCCTCTCTTAACCACCAATACCAACCCCATGCTGCTTACAACGCTACAGAGTCCTCAGTGACACACCTAATCAAAGTTTTCTCAGTCTTCTGGATTGTTTGTGTATGCCTAACCCTTCATCTTGCCAAGTTAAGTGCATTACTGAGATTTTGAATATATACTGCATGTTTAGTGTATTAGTAAGGGTTATCCAGAGAAACACAACCAGTAGTGTAATTCTGTTCAAGTGCAAAGTCCTGAGATCCAGGGAAGCAGATGGTATAAAAATCCCAGTCTGAAGGCAAGATAAGATGAAATGAGATGTCCAGCTCAAGCAATGGGGCACGAAGGAAAAAAAAAAAATGGGAGAACTCTTCCTTCTTCTGCCTTTTGTTCTAATTAGACTCTCAATATATTGAATGAAGTCCCACCAATTTGGGAAAGCAGCCTGCTTCCTTGAGTTCACTGATTCAGATGCTAACTTATCCAGAAGCATCCTCACAGACATATGCAGAAATGTTTGATCTGGACACATCATGATTGGTCAAGTTGACACATATAGCTAAACGTCACAGATTTCTTCTATAATACTCTTTTATTCACCTGAAGAAAGAAGAGCATGTATTGTTTTTGTTTTGTTTTTTTTATTTTTAAAAAATTTTTAAATTTTTAATTATGGGTACATAATATTTGCATATATTTATGGGGGTACATGTGATATTTTCATAGAGGTATACAATTTGTATTTTTAATATACTTGAGCCTCTATATTGTTTTTCAAAAAATCCTAAAGTTTATTTCATGAATTTGGTAGTATTTGTAGTTTTAACCCTGATGTACTGTTCTTTCCATCATTTGATTTTTTTGTGCATTTCAGGCAGATTCTGGGACAATGGTTTTATTTTCCTGTATGTTAATGGCTTTCTTTTCCAGAAGTTTTGTCAGATACACTTTCAGTAAAGAAAAAAACAGTTAAGATTACTGTAAATATCAATTTGATATTTCATAATCTTGTTTTATTTGTTGAAATAACAAAGTGAAACTACAGTTTATCTCCCTCAAAACATTTGATTAAATTGGGAATCAGAGAAAATCTTCTCCCTATTACTTATATCAGTTCCATTCAACCACGTAAGTTGCGAGATAAAAAGAAAACAGCAGCCAATGAAAATTATATGAGAAGTAAACCTTAGGTATATTATGTCTTCACCATAGACACTGTCATATGGACAGTTCCATACCCGAAATGTTTCAAGAGTTGGTGGTATAGTGAGCCCTCGGCTGGAATTCAGAGCATTTTGTATCAATGTGATTTTGCTCTGTCACAATCTTGCGATAAGACCTTGGCGAAGTCATTCCAACACCCTTGAGCTTATCCTCATCCTTGTGAGTAAAATAAAACTGTTAGACTAGATGCTTGCTATTCAATATCTGGTTCATTAACTAGTAGTATCAGAATCACCAGAGGATTTGTTAGAAATGGAGAAACTCAGGTTCCCAACCTATTGAGTTCGAATCTACAATTTAACAAGCTACCCAGGGTATTTATATGCAATTTAAGTTTAAGAAACACTGGACTACATTAGTAGTTTTTATTCAGAGGTAGACAAAGTTCAGACAATTCTGTGAAGCTTAATAGGCCTTTGCGGTGGGGAAGGTAGAGATCTAACAGATACCATTTGCTGTTTCCACTCTTCAAGTAGAACAGTTCCTGTGTATCTGTTTAAATATTCAGTTTGTTTAAAGTATTCTGTTTCTCCAGGATCTTAGTTACAGAAAGCATTGCACTACTTTAAAACACCAACACTAAAAAATAAAACATGATGCTATGAGAGAAATGTTATGATAAAGATGATCTCAAGTAACTTTCTATTCTTCTGGGCAGTTCAGAGATCACAGGACAAATCTTTGAATCTAAACCACATCCCTTAGAAAGAATAGAACTGTCTGAGTCAACGAGATAACTGTCACATTTACTAGCCCAGTTAGCAGCTTTCTCTTTGTGAATATATCACAGCTCTGTTATCTCATACTCCTGTACTTTCCTAGCATCATGTTGTGAGTTCAAGTTAAATGAACACAGCACTGGGATCTAGCTCAATTGTCTCGATTGCTCTAGTCTGCAACTTTCCTCCCAGCTTTCATCTTTCTTTAATACCCTAGCCTTGTATTTCTTTTATATTCTGAAATTACATTAGTGAATTCTTCTTGGGAAGCACTTTATTAAACAGAGTATAGCAAAGTAATATAAATGACGATGAACAAAAGAAAAGGCATCCTCTTTAATTTTTGCACCAGGAAAGATCAAGAATTTTAAATGACAATTTGATTTTCTCTAAAAAGAAATTGCTTTTGTATTTCCCATTAAGCTTTCTAATTAATTTAGTAAAAGATTCTTGTAAACCCTAGAGACAGAATTCTTGGCAGTCTAAAAACTATCCCTTTCTTCCCATGGGAGATATAATTCAATTAGTTTATGTAATGCTTTCTAATAAATCATTCTCTATATACCAAGCAATAGAGCGAAGAGAGAAACCTGTTGTTTCCATTGCCACTCCCTGTGGAATTCTGCATTTATATTCTGTAAAAATAATTGCAGTACCTATAGGAAGTCTACTAAATGCCCTCGGTTATCCTTAAGGAGTTCGCATTTTCAGCAAAGGTAGAACAAATATCAGAATGGTATTCATTTATAAAAGCATATATATAGCTTTGTCACTTGGGTGAGTGTAAAAGACCACCATCTGGGTTTCAGACACGACTTGAATTTTATACTCAAGGGCACAATCTATTTCTTAATGCAAATGACATTAATTAAACCCTCTGATAATCTGGCAAACTTTTATGTTTTTAATGGATACATGATATCAATGCAGTGGCTTTCATATTAATCTTGTTAGTATGAGTTTTTATTAACACTTTTTCAAAGTCACTAAATATTTGTAAGCATAAGTGTCAAATAGTGATAGTTCTAGAAAATTATCACTTTTCAGGGTAAAATGATGAAAAAGTATGTTTGTATGTATATGTAATTACCCTTGAGAATGTAACAAGTTGAGACTCTAGAATGCAAATGATTCAAATTTATAAAAATTCATGAAGAAATTCTGTGTAGACAACTCATTGAAAATAAATAGTTTTACTAATGATGTCATAAGTTTCTATAAGTTATTTCTCAGAATTATGAGAATAAATCTTTTTAATTACCATTACATTGAAAAATACTGTCATATCATGTTTATGGTACTATGACATGCACTTTCCACAATGTAAGCACATATAAAAAGCTTAAAATGTAGACTTAATAAACATATGGTAGAAACTAAATATACAAAGAAACAAAATTTTTTATTCAAGGCAAATGCCAATGACTGAAACAGAGGCTGACAGAGTCCTTGGTTTTCTGAATGGAAAGGAAAAAAAAAATGACATTTACTAATCAGCTGTTATGTTCCAGGCATAGTACCAAGTGCTTTATATTTATTGTAGAGGGGTGACATTCTTGCAATTTTACTCATTATTACAATAAGTAAAATACCGTTTGTTGAACAAGTGAGTAAAAATAGCAGAAATTTAAAAATATTTTTACTTAAAAAATAATAGATAATATCCAGATTCCTTTCACTCCATAAGACCCTGTGCTTCTAGGTTTACAGATGACAGAAATGCTGGACATAATTTGGACAAATATATGGGGAAAGGTGGGAAATTGAAAGATTATGATTAGATTCAAATTTCAGATATTATAGATGTTTTAGGCTTTTTAGAAGGATATAAATCAATTGTGAAATGTCTATTCTAAGTATATGATCAAACCTAGTATTACTGTGAAAGTTAACTGAGGTACTATTAATCGTTAACCCAGGAAAACAGAGTTACACTGGGGCTGTCCTGGGAAAACTGACATATATGCAAGGTACTAAGTGTCAGTGAATTCTTGCTATTTATTATCTACAGAGAAAATTTGCTTTAGTACCATTATTGGTGGGGGGCTGGGAGAGGAAGTTCTCTGACATGGTGCATTGCATGTTTTAATGAAGCTTAATAAATGTTTTTGTTTTTTTCCTGGAAAATTAGCAATGGAAACTTTGACAGAATATTTCTGGTAATAACAAGTAAAAATCATTTATTACTATAAGCATTTATTTTGGTTACTAGAAGAAGAAAATATCAGATAAGCTTACACATTGATTTCTTAAAAGATGTTTAAATAAAAATATAATTTTAATAAAATTTTCTTACCACTAACAATCAAATCTAATTCTCTATTTCTTAATTTAGGACTGCACATCAATCCCTTGTATGAATGAAGGCATCTGTCAGAAGTCAATACATGGATTTACTTGCATTTGCCCACATGGATACACTGGTGCATATTGTGAAAAAAATATTGATAGTTGTGCTGAGCCTGAACTGAATTCAGTCCTCTGCCTTAATGGAGGGATTTGCATAGATGGGCCTGGACACACTTTTGACTGCAGGTCAGTGTTTATTTATTCACAAATAACTAAATATATATTTAGGAGAGCGTAGAAACATCTCATTAGCAATGCACTCTGAAATGTAGATACTAAGTTTTCAAGTAAGTTTTTATCTTAAAAATATGTAATCATAACTTAGAAAACAAGTTACATAAATGCATTGCTGGTATTTTTCAAAAGCCAATTTTATGTTTTGATTGCCCAGTTTAGTCATCCTTTATTCTATAATTGTTTCATATGTCTTCTGTTTCCTAAAAGTGGGCTTTGGTTTTTTTCTTAAATATTACACCAAATGATTCATAAATATTTCACATTTACAGTATAATTCTTATCCAGAGACTCATTCGTGTTACTGCTATGCCTATCTTCTAAGATCTTAACAATTTATAATAAATTTTATTTGAGTAATAAAAATAAATTAATCTATCACTATATTTTTGAACCTGTTATTTATAATTTTAACTTCTTAGGAGATGAATTTCTGTTTCCTTTGTTCTTTATGATTATATAGTATATATAATTGACTGCTCATTTGAGAACATAGCCACTGTCTGTTCAATTTATAAAATGTTAATTGAATCCAGGTATTTAAAAAAACATTCACACATACTTTACCTATTTTCATTATCTCAATTTCATGTGTGATAGACTGATTTTAAGTCAAAAATTGTTGAACAACTGTGTTTCTGTCATAATATGTTAAATTACTGATAAGTTTACCATTCGTATTTTGATACCTAATGATACAACAAAGTGTATCTATTATTTCCATATTTTATTAATTATTTCTTTTTACTGTACTAAGATATTCTGCCTTCTGTTAAATACTGCAACCACTGTATTTTCTTTGTTCAATATCTAGGGCATGTTTTGCCCATTTATTTATTTTGATCCCTTCTGTATCATTTTCTTTGGTATATATCTCCAGTGAGGCACACATAGATGCCAATTTTACATGAAATCAAGACTATTAACTTTTCATTTAGCATGTGTAATGTTTATTATTATGACGCTTTCGTTATTTATTACACATTGGCTAACATGCCATTTTCTTTTGAAATATACGCACGTATGCGCACCCATTTGTGTGTGTATGTGTGTACTTAAAATCCTATGGTCTTTCTTGTGTCTTTTATTTTTAATCATTATGTAAAACAAAACTATGACAACAACCACTGCAAGGACCCTCAGGACTATAACCTAGTAAATTCCTGGATTAAGTCAGCAAAAGTAAACTGAATATTTATTCCCAATGGATACAATGTTATAAATCAAGATTCTATTCATGGAAATCCATTTTGTGCAATAAAAAAATTGATCATAGAAGTAAGTGAATATAAAACTAAAATGCACAATTTTACAACCTGTTAGGTTTGTTAAATCCAGCACTGCACAAGCTCTTAGTCCATTTAGGGTAGCTATAACAGAATACCTGAGCTGGGAAATTTATAAAGAACAAAGAAGTTCATTTGGCTCGTGATTCTGGTGGCTAGAAAGCCCAAAAGCATGGTGCTGACATCTGCTTGTCTTCTGGTGAGGGCCTTGTGCTGCACCGTAACGTGACAGAGAAGTGGGAGGAGAAGTCGGCATGCCAGCAAGACCGAACAGGAGAGGCAACCTTGCTTTATAACAATCTGATCTCCCAGGAACTAATCTATTACCACAAAAACTAATCCATTCCTGAAAGGATTAAGCCAGTCTCACGAAAAAAACATAATTCTATCTTAAAGACCTAATCATTTCTTAAAGGCACCACTTACCAACATTGCTACACTGGGGATTAAAGTTCCAACATGAGTTTGGGTGGGAATACTCAAACCATAGCAAGGTCCTTTATAAATATTTCTTTTAGGGGAATGCTATTCATGAGCTAGGTAGGCTGATCTTTCTTGAAACATGAAACCTATGGAATTCAGACTGAAGATGCCTGCTCCTTTTTCCTGGCATATCTCCCAGGGACAAGCATAGGAATTCATTACTGCTACAAGGTTATTTAAGTTGCATTTAAACAAGAGTCATCTGTCTCCAGAATTTTCACTGCTGATTCAGTGTGTCAGAAAGCTCCTGAAAGTCTGTGAATGGTACGGCGTGGGGAGGTGGGTTTCTACTGGGACTTCCACGCTGCCCTGTGAGGAGCTATGGGTATTGGCACCATGTCAACACAGTTCTTAGATCATTTACCAACGCAAACTCATATTATTGGATAGGAGAGTTCTTGGAGGGAGTGTTTTGCAAATTAAATCCTCATAGTTGTATATGGGCCACTGGTTAACCTGTGATATATTTATTTAAAATCATAATAAAATAATTACTTAGAAAGTGAAATGAAACAATTTGAAACCTATTTTTCATTCTTTATATTTAATCAAAAAATAGAATCTTATTCTTAAAAATCTGATAAATTAGTTTGTTATTGTCTTCTTTATGTTGATTTTGCTGCCAAGTTTACACCAAATAAGTTAAAGTTAGTGTTTCTATTCCCATTGCTAGTTTATTTGATAATGAGCTTGCTAAGGTTTGCTTGACTTTAAGAAAATAATATTTAAATTTAGAATTTTGTACCTTAAGGATATTTAAACTGAAGTTTTATTTTTTATAAAAATTGCCATATTAAACATTAAAATGTTTCAGCCTTCAACGGTCTGCAGAATATTCTGTATGTTTGGTTACTTATAATTTTAGGAGAGCCATTTTTCTTCCAATTAAAATCTTATTGTGAATTGCATTAAATAAACAAACAAAAAAGATAAAAAACTGAAGTACCCTTTAAAATTGCTAACAAATTTAAACTGCTAACATAAAATATTTTCTTGTGTTGTTAGATTGACATTAATTTTAACTTCATAAAGTACGAATTTCTTAGATCTTATCTTTGAGCATTATATGCTGTTATTTTGCTTTCATCTTCATCATTGTAGAAAATAAACCAGAGAATGGCTTATTTTCATGAATATTATATGTTATGAATTCAGTTGATTTGCTTCCTTTATGGAAGCTGACATGATTTTTAATTTCTTTAATTAACATATATAATATACTTATTGTAATGACTTACATTAAGAGAATTTATAATTTAATTCCTATCTGGCTTATCATTGAAGTTTTACATATTTGACCAGAATATGTGATAAGTTAGATGTTTCTCTTATTTTCTTTTTCAAGTCTGGAAAGTTTTTATTATTATTATCATTTTTTTCTTTTGCTCACTGTTCCTGATTCACTCATTCTGCATTCTACTTTGGGTAGTAATATTGCTTGCCTATAGTGTATCATACATTTTAAACTTTGTCCTTTATGCATTTTACTTTTTCAGTTTTTATATCTTTTATGTTATTTTTTCTCAATTCTCTATTTAATTCTCAAACTTTTATCCAGTTTTCAAAAATTTTTCCATATTATTTGTAATCTTTTACTTTTCAATGCATATCAGCTTTTAATTATCTTCCTCCATTGTAAATGTAATGCCCACCTAACAAACCATATTAGTATCTTCTATTTACTAATTTATTTCAAGAATTCAATTTTTTTTTCAAGTTCTTGTAACTGGATTTGGCTTCCTTTTCTTACAGAATTAAATTGACTCAGAGTCTCAGTTACTATCATTTTTTATGCCTGCTTTATTGATCTTCATGGTTGTTACCCAGATGTCTCAGAAGACTGATTTTATATCCCCACTGTTTTGGCCAGACTCTTCTTCATTGAATTATTTCTGTGATTACAAGACAGTTTAAATGATAAATCTGAGCCCTGAAATGACTTGGACAGCAGCATATGTTAATGCAGAGGCAAACCTGAGAAAGCCTACTTTCACTACATATGCTAGGGGTGCTTAGATCCAGGGTGAAATTGCTGAACAAATATGAGTCTGTTTAATTATCTTCTCTCCACTGTTTCAATTTTGAATATTGGGCTTCTCTAGGTCAGAGGGGAATCAGATTTACAGTTTGTCAATTGCTGATTTTTCTCATGAAAGCATTCTGTTATTTTAGATTATTTTATAACTGTAACAATGGTACATAATGAGGATAGCTAGTATTTGTTTTTAACCTCCCTGAAGCATTAGCTACATTTTGAAAGACATAAGTATATTCTTTAAGAAAGAAAGAAAGAAAAGGAAGAAAGAGAAAGAAAGAAAGAAATTTATGCCTGACAGTTTTGAATATGATTCTTGAGGGTAAAATGAATGAACCATTGACATATAGCTAGTTTCCTTATTACTGCAGACAAATGCATAGGCAATATTGCTTTGGATATTGAAAATAAATTAATTTACTATTTCAAGCAAAATAAGGTGGTACTAGTTTGAGATAAACAGTTACTTAGCTATTAGGCATACAGTAACATACAATATAATTTTATAACAATACCTAAGATGATTTCTGGAGAAGTGAAATGGCATTTGAACACATAAACTAATTTTTAGTAATATATATTTTAGGCAATTCAAACTCTTAAGTGATTAAATTTATATTATAAAGAAAGATCAATTTAAAAATATACATATTTAAAAACAGAGAAGAAAATGACTAATAATTGATGATATTTTCAAAGTCTTTGCCATTTACAGACTATATTTAAAATAATTGAAGATGTTATTTTTGTTCAGAAAATATAATCACTGATGATTTCATTTCTACTAGTAAACTCAAACATATGGTTTTAGGGCTAAAGGGGATTATAGAGATTACTTTTAATAATTAGTTATTGCATAGATGAAGTAGCAAAGGCCTAAGGATGTTCGTACTCTGTCAGTCACCTAAACAGAAGTCACCATCAGTGGGAAAGTCAACACTAGAATGCAATGCATTGTTCATTTATTTTTATTAAAGTAATTATGATTTAAAATGCAAAATACAAGAGAAATATATATGTATGTGTATATATAAGGTAAAAATAGAAGAAACATGTATAATCAGATATTATGACTTTTCTGTATATTCAGTTAAACATCTCTTTTGTACTTTATATCCGGTGTAAAGTTTAAAGACATTAATGACTTTGTTCGATTCAATAATAGCTGCTTTCCGAAGTTCATAAGTATTATTAACCATGTGTAACAGTTTAATAGCATTTTAATGCATGCGAGTTTTATCAAACCATAAAAACTATGTTGAAATTACACTAAAATCCAAATTAGATTCACATAGTAGAGAACTATAGAAATAAGTAAAAACATTATACATAACGTTTTTTTGCCTTCTGGGACCACGTAGATTATAAAGAATATAGCAAATGATTTATAAAACAAAGCATTGGGACATAAAGGTAGTGGTTTTTGTTTTGTTTTTAATATGGGAAATCTTGTTCCAGGCAATTTTTTTCATGGTGTTCTCTGTCTTTGCCTTTGCAGAGTGCCTTTCCAACCCCATGATATTCCCACTTTCAGTTGCAAATCTCCATCTCATAATAATTTAATTGATAAATGTCAAGTGGATGCCTCAATGAAAATTTGATGACTTTAATAAATAACTGCGATGTTATTTCAGTAAATCAGATACACCCAGATCATTTAGCCAAAATTTTAGTGAATCAGTCTAGTCTCAATAGCCTTTCACTAAGAGGTAGGTAGGTAGGTAGATATATAGACAAAATCTTTCTGCATAAAACAAACTGACATCTAACTGATTTTAAAGAGGGTGCTCATTAGTAGCCTTAGTCTTTAGGTAGTTGGTTATTAATAGAGAATAAGCAGAGAAAGGATGATGCTAAAAAGTAACTTATCTGCATACTTCAATTTTTAACTAATGGTTTAAATAAGTGATATGAAAATGATAAAATATTAATGAAAAAGTAGCAATTAATTTTAGAAGTTAGGATAAAATAAAATCAAGTTTCTCTTATTTTTATTATTGCAGAAGGTTGTTAGCCATCTTATAGCATTTACAGAAGGTCCGCTCCATCTGAAAAGAGAAAGTTACCTAAGGAAAGAGCAAGATTTATAGAAATAGTGAGAATTACACTCAAAGCTCTTGTTCAGTCACTGCGTAACTTTGAACAAATCAATTAACTTCTCTTTACCTTAGTTTTTTCATTTGTTAAATAGCATGACATGATGCCAACCTGATCAGACTGTGGTTAGGGCTTCATGAGGTAGATGCAGATAATTTATATGGAGGACCTTTTAGCAACTAGTTAAGAGACGTAAAGTACATTTCTTTGTACCCCTTCTGCATCATGCAGTCGCACTTCCCAATCTGTGTTGTAAGTAACTATAAACCAGCATAAAAGTATCGAATTATGCTATTCTTTGTACTCTTTTCAATCTTTGATGTAGTTCTGACATATGTATTAGTCTTTTTATTTTAAGCAAAAAGAATTCTAATATATAAACAAAGAATTGAAAGAAAGAACACATTATGACTAAATTGCTGTAGAATGTTCAATTAACCAATGAAAATACAAATTTATGCATTCAATTGTAACTCAGAATATGTAGCAATTTCAGCAAGTCTTTTCTTTCTTTTTAAAATTTGATGCATACAAAAGCATATGTTAAAATGTAAGTAAATAACTTTGAGTATGAGACATTTCACTTCTTTTATGATCTGTGTAGAATATGCACTGAACGAATTGATAAAAAATGCATTTTATCAGTACATATAATTTAGCAACTCTTCTTAGAAGGATGTGGTTTTTAATCTGCATTTGAGTTATCAAGCAGGGAGAATAACATAGTTTAACACTTTTTTTCCTCAAAAGTATATTTTTGTTCAATTATTTTTGGTTCTTAATGCTTGTCCTATATGAAAAACAACTGTATGGAAATTTGCAGAATGCAAATGTGCTATTACTCAATCCTTTTGACTACAGCCTGGACCTAAAATCATGATTTTGTTTTTTATATTCTGATGTTTTCTGGAGATGCCCTTCTGACAGTAAGGATTATTTCACATAGCTCAAAAGTTATAATAATTGAAGTAGATTTATTTTCAAAAAATATAGGCATAAGGATTCCATATTTTAGGAAGATAGTTTATTGTGATGAGGGGGAAAAATAAATAGTGATTTTGAATAGTTTAGTGTATTTCTATCATAGCAGATTAATCTGATATTTTCAATTATAAAAAATAAATGTTCAAAGTTCACATTGTTTTGTTTATTGTTTCCAAAAATATAACCTATGCTTACAGCTAGATTTTTAAATTTTAGCTACATTTCATTGATAAATTGTACTCACATAGAAAAGAAAAAGATTCTATGAACATTATTTTTACTGTTTAAGTAAAAAAGAACCTTAATATAGGAAATTATATGATATTTTTTCTGTTATTAATGTTTCTAATTTATAGACATACCTAATTATGTAATTGTGTTAAGGCAAAAAATGGGCCAGGCATCTAAAGGATTAAATAAAAGGGAAAGTTTAAACTTTAAAATTAAAAAATCTTGCTCTGAAAAAAATGCAGACTAAACTGTCCAATTATACTTTATGTAGATATGCAGATATTTTAATACATGAAAAAAAGACTACAAACGTTTCCTTTTAGCTCTTATAACATTTTTGGTTTGCTTCAGTGGTTTAAAAGAGTTTTTTCAAAAGTTACAACTCTTCCACAATAAAAGCTAGTGTCAGAATTTGATCTCTGCCTCCCTGATTGGATAGAATTAAACTTTAATGCCACATTCTGGAGTCTAGGTTGATAGTAGTTTTTCATCAAAGACATTGGGCAGTAAGGAAAGAAAAAAAAATTTGCTCATGCTTCTTATTGTCAGTGGAATTACTGTATCTCTGCAGGTCAGGGCATCAGTACATTTGCAGCATACTTTAGTTCTTTAGCAATACCTTTTGTACATCAATTTATACAGCTGAAAACTCTTCTTGCCTTCCATAAAATTTTAAAAGTATGGTTTTAATTTATTTTTATCCATAAAAGTTTTCCAAGCCTCTTGCAAATATTTTAGGTTCAGAAGAACTATAAACCTGATAATGAGATTTTTTGAAGATAAAGGGATTATTTAATAAGTAAATTAAACTGAAAGATCAACGCATTTATATATATGTGTGCATACGTGTACTTGTATATATGTGGATATGTGTGTATATATGTGGATATATGTGTGCAAAGAGAGAATATTATTATTTCACATTTCTTTAGAAATAGACACTTATGCTGAAAAAAATGCAAACTAAACTATCCAATTATACATTATTTATGTAGGTATGTAGATATTTGAATACATGAAAAAAATAAAGTTGCAAATATTTCCCTTGGCTTTTATAACATTTTTGGTTTTGTTTTGAGATTATATATATATATATGCACGCGCGCGTGTATCTTACATATA
Organism: Avahi laniger; assembly: GCA_963575035.1. Classification (NCBI taxonomy): domain Eukaryota; kingdom Metazoa; phylum Chordata; class Mammalia; order Primates; family Indriidae; genus Avahi; species Avahi laniger. Next base: position 9,661 of record CAUYSK010069110.1, on the reverse strand, counting down.
TTCAGAATAGCACAGGTTTATATTTTATTATATATGGCCTACTCACTCTACATAAATACATTTTTCAAATTAATTAACTCAAATGTTTATTCAACAAACACTTATTAGGTGCTTTCAACTCAGCATATACTAAAGGCATAGAAACAAATTAGACAAATCTCTCAAATGAATAAGCTCACAGTCTGTTAATGAAACTTGTTAGCAAATGTAACAGAGTGTTTAAGAATGATGCACTAGAAATGCATAAAGCTTTGATGAAGGAATAAAGCAGAAAGTAACCTACTGTATTTTGAGGGATCTTGTAAGGTTTTAACAGGGATGTCCTTTGACTTCAGTTTCAAAAGATGAACTTATCACATCGATTTATTTGGTATCAAAACAGTAGGGAAAAAAATTAAGCAAGGAAAGATGAAATTTGGTGCATTACAAAAATGTCATTTTCACTTAAATAAAAAATGTAATAGAGGTAAAACAAAACAGGATAGGTGAGGTACAGAGGAGCCAGACCCTAAAGAGACATGTAAAAATGCTTATGGAACTGATTGACTTAATTTTGTAAACAACTAACAGGGGAGAGTCCTTTGAAGACTTGTAAGCAAAGGAGTTAAATAGCTAAATTTGTATTTTAGAAAAATAAATTTAGGGAGTGATTTATCTGGTTAAAGAGATAAAGTGAGGAAGGTAAGGGGCACATGAATCCAGCAGAAATAGTGACAAAGGAGAAGACATGATAGGATTAAGAGAAATTTGGGAAGTAAAAATACAAGATTTGCTATTGATTAAATGAATAGAATGAAGAGACAAGGATGGCTAGAATGGGATGATTGTATGGATTCAAATGTAAAAATATCCTAAGAATTTATGTAATAAATCATTATCTCCAGTCCAAGTGGGAAGACATCCTCAGTCTCCTAGCTTAGTCATCACTTATCCCAAATCATTTTAACTTAAATGATGTGAAAACAAAACAAAAAAAAACCAAAACAGCCCAGCCAGAATGAATCCTCAAACCAATGCTGCTCTGTTGACCTAGGGACATAGTAAGTTTTAGAATTTGGGTGCATAGAATTATTACACATGGCTAACGTCATATTTCTCACAAGTGCATTTTTCCCCCTCTTATCTTTATTTAGATTAATTTAATCACATTTCAAGAAATAAAATAAAAATTTATATAACTTAAAACACATGGAAAGGACTCTCTAGATCCATAAATAGCTTATTTTAAAACATGCTTTTTGGCATCTCATAAGCTTCTCATATCCCTATGAATTAAAACTATTCATCAAGTCATTAGTTATGTTTTAACATCTTTATGAAAAAGAAGAAAAAGACTCCTGAAAATTCTTAGGGATATATGAGTATATAATTTCAGAATTCATAAAGTCAATGGAGTATTTTTTTTTATTTATTTCAAGGTATTGTGAGGGTGCAAACATTGGGGTTACACTTTATGTCTTTGCCTCACCCAAGTGCAGGTTAAAGGCGTGCTCTTCTCCCCCTACAGTGTCAATGAGTAATTGATGAGTTAAACACTTTTTTATATTCTAAGTTAAATACTAAGCAGGCAAATGTGGATGTGACAAGATTTCTCTTTGATGCCTATAAAGAAATTAACTCGAAAGAAGTGTTTGCTTTTGAATTTGGGGATTTCTAATATTTATTTGTAATTTAATATCAATGTAATTATAACTAATATAATGAATGAAAGAATGATCTTAATGCTTTGCATATATATGTTTGGTTTATTCACAAAATGTATGTAATATATAAGATGTTAAATAGTATCCTTTACTTAGTCCCTCCTTTGAGAACATAATCATTGAAGCAAGCAGGTGTTATATGGGTGTTGAAAAAGCTCTCCTTTCTTTTAAGTGTGAATGCCATCTGGCTTGTTGGCAACATGAATAGACAGTTTGCATTTGTGGATTTAGCAATCTCATGGGTCTATTGCTTGTTTAAGATTTACATGTAGGATTAAGAGATTCTAGCACTTTCATCCAGGTACTATAGTTTAAACCTGTTTAAAATGTCTTTGCAAAATTATTTATAGGAAATAAAAACATATTGTTATCATCACCTTTAATTTTATAAATATAAGCCTAAGCTCAGAAAAAAAAATGTAGATAAGCTTTATCTCCTACAGTTGGTCAACCAGGTGATATGTTAATATATGAGAGGTTAAATGTGCCATTTTGTCAGTATTTATTTTAGGGCATAATATTAGCATGCTTTAGAAAAACAGCAATACTGGGAAAAGTAAGTATTTCTCTGAAAAATCATCTATTGAATTTCAAGCCCATAGATTCATGAAAATGTATCTAAATAATAAACTTGTCAGACATAAAGTGTCTGTGAACATTAATTTCATGTCTTTAAACTGGAAGCCCTTCATGGAGGTCAATTCTTTGTCAATTTTTGCTATTACTTTAATGTTTGATTCTCCTACCCTACACTCAGAGATTAAGGCTATTCCTGTGATCATATTCACTTTGCTTTCTTTTCTCATATATGATCCCATTATTTATTTATTTATTTGGTCCAATTGTTTGCTCGCAGACCCTGTGTGACATATATCACATGTTTGGTTATTTGAAAGGTAGAACTGGCTGATATTGATTGACCTGATTAGGATTTGCTAGGCAGGAGCTGAACTCCATCAGACTTTTCTCCTTGTTTCATATTCCACAATGTTTTGGAGAAGTGGATGTGTTTGTGACCATCATGGAGAGTATCGTCAATGACAGTGTAACTAGCGTAAATTTCCTTTTACCACATCCCGGTGAAAGAAATACTATATTAATTTCTTTAACTAAACACCAAGTCCCAAATCATAAGGATGGTGTTAAGTTTGAACTTCAGTAATATGTTTTGGTATCTCTCATATATCCTTGGACCACACGAAAATTCCTGAGACTTAAATGGTGTCTAAGATATACAGAACGATTCTTTATTTTAGCGCAAATGTTCATAGTCAGGTCTACATCATTAATTTGAGAAGAGGCAATTCTGCTTTCTGGCTCAACTTGCAGTGCTAGACAACATTTGGAAACTTGTACACCTCAGAATACAGCCTGTGTACATATCAAGCTGCTGTTTCCTTCTAGGGTCTGCTTATTTCTCCAGCAAAATTGGAGAAAGTAGAAGTAGGTTCCTATTACTTTCAGAACCTAAAACTCAATTTTATATCAAGTAACTTGGGGGTCACACTAAATCTTTTTAAGTGGTTGATTGTCCTATCAAATTTCTAACTTCTCTCTCCTACTCTTGCAGTAGTGTTTCACATTATCTCTCCATAATAGACTTTTAGAAACACACTGCTGGTCTCTCCTTCCTGGAAGCAGCTGTAGGAGAGGAATTGGTGAGATGTTTCCTTCCTCGCTATCTGTTCCGCAACCCCTTTCTCCAATAAACTTATGAGTCTCTTAAAGAATGACCTATCCCAGAAGCCCCATATAAATTTGGAGCATTGAATGGGTTCCAGGGGTAATTTTGTTCACATAAAATACATTTTTCCACTGTGGGGCAAGGTATCAATTATTTGATACCTTTTACCAATCCAATTATTTGAGTCGAATATAGTATGAATTTTCAGAAGCATTTTTAGTCCCTTTTATTTCATAAGTGAATTCATACCATCCAGACACATGCTTTTTCACTTTTTGTTTTATATTGTTTATTATGTAAGCATTTTTAATTACCTTAGTTTCAGCACAGATTAGTGGTATATTCCAAATCAGTAGTTACTTCTGAGAGTCCAGACTTACCCTTGTATGCCAGTCCTGCAACTGGGTCAGCATTCTTTCTCAAAATCGTATTTCTTCATTTATGTAGATTATTCTCATTCTACAATGTATTCACCCTGAATGAAATCTCTCAGCAATTCTGGATGAGAGCCTTACATACAGCAGATATGAGTATGAATGTACGTGTGAGAAGTACCACAAGTTTTCTTTTTTCTGAATCAGATTGAATCTCTTCTAAAATCCCATTGCAGAAGGCAATATTTAATTTCAGCCATTATTGAGTTTCCCTGTTAACTGAAGTTCATGAAAAGTGTCAAAAATTGTATGAAATTGAAAACAATCATGAAAGGATCCTCTGGTCCTTCCAGGTACTTCATCCATGTTTACATGATCCCTTGAGAGTAAAATATCAGAGGGCTTAATGCCAATCCTTGATGAAGAGATTATTCTTTAAGAAGTTCAAGACTTTGGTCCTCAGAATTCAGTTCCATGAAGTATCCGATAACATTCTTCAAAATTTGTTGCTGCATGAAAATGTGACTTATGATACGTGGGAATGTAACAAATACTACTACAGAACAACCATAGACATCTTCACCTACCAAGAATTGTGCTCCTTCTCTTATACTTGGGATATGCACTTCCTCTCTGTATTCAATATGCTCCTTCATCTTGCTCTTCCTCAACAATATTTCCTTGTGTTGTCTTCTTCTAGGAAACCCAAATAACATACTCCGCATAGTTTGGAAATTAAAAAAAAACTCTACTTCCATCCATGTAGTACAAAAGTCCAAGGTGCAGAAAAGTATAAATGCTTAGAATGGAGGGTGTGTGTGTGTGTGTGTGTTTGTGTGTGTGTGTGTGTGTGTATGTGTGTGTGGGTGTGTGGGGATGTGTGTGTGTGTGTGTGTATACATATATTTATGTGTGTGAGTAGGACAAAATGATAGAAGTCTGTATCTCAATTATTTCTCCTGTGATAATCTTTTGAATACCATAATAATGGGATTGACTATTTGACTTGTTCCATTGCAAGAAATAAAAAGAATTTCTGCATATGACAGGATTTTCCTCTTCTTAAAGGCCAAATAAAATTCCAATGCATGTGTATGCCACATTTTATTTATTTGTTCATTTGTTGATGGACATTTAAGCTGTTTCCACATCTTGACTTTTGCAAATAATGCTACAATGGACATGAAGGTGAAAATTATTCTTTAAGATTCTAATTTCAATTCTTTTGTATAAATACCCAGAAGTGGGATTGCTATTCTATACCACAGTATGGATGAACTTTGAGTACATTATGCTGAGTGAAATAAGTGTGTCACAGAAAATAAATATTGCATGTTCCATTTATATGAGGTATCTGAAATAGTCAAACTCAGAAACAGAGTGTAGAATAATGGTTGCCAAGGGCTGGAGCAAGGGAGAAATGGGGAGTTGCTGTTCAATAAGTATAAAGTTTTAGTTATGCAAAATAAATAAGTTCTAGAGATCTTGCAACATTGTGTCTATAATTAAAAATACTGTGTTTTATGTTTAAAAATTTGTTAAAAAGATAGATCTCATGTTAAATGTTCTTACCACAATAAAAACAGAAAAAAAGGAAAAAAAGAAAAATAATTTCTCATAAATATATCTTTAAAAAATTTTAAAAAATAGTTACAACTTACATAATAAAACAAGTGAAAAAGGAGAAATTTATTATAGTGCTTAGATGCGAAATATCAGCAACAACATTTACTGGAATATTTACTCCCGATACTCAAGCCATTGAATTTAAGAATATAAATAAGATGAAAGGTAGCTATCAAATCTAATGTATTTTTGATCAGGTCTAATATAGGATCTAGTTACATCTGCAACAGCTAATTTATAACCTTTTATTAAAAACTCATTTAGGCAAAATTGTCAAATATGCATTTGAGTTCTTTTTCAGCTGCTTAAGGTGCCCAATGTGTTTATATTAGCTGCGATTCCTCAACATCATCCACAATAGCACATTCCCAAAGACTGCAGAATATTATTCCTCCCAAGTCATAGTTAGTTCTTGAAATTTTATATGAATATATCAAATTCTTTCATTTTTAATTTGTAAGTATTTTATAGCATATAATTTATCCAAAATAAGTACTAAGATAAAACTAAAATATATCTAAAATTAGAATTCTATTACATTTGTAAATACAAGGTTTGTGCCAGTTATGTAGTAATTTTCCAGTAAGGAAGTATTTTGTTCTTGGAGTCTTAATATTCAATTTATTCTCATAACTAGTACTAGGAGGTGGCTTTCTTTCTAAAATCATGCAGTGATAAGTAGCCATGCAAATATAGAAAAATGATTCTGACTCCTTTATTATCTAAGTGACTTCCATACATCAGTTTTGAAATACGCCTGAAACAAATTTGTGTTTTGGTATAATTACAGATTTCTATATATCCTGGATATGTAGAGATATTCTAAAAAATCAACTACAAAGATTTAGGTCATAATTGCTAAATATATTCCTTTAATGTTATTAATATATAGAGAGAGATAGAGAAAGAGAAATAATAGAGATGGAGATAAACATAGAGATAGAGATAGAAGAGAAAGGCAGGAAGAGAGAGAGAGAAATCTTTTAGATATCTTTTTTTATTCTAAAGTCTACAACATAATAGCTGTCTATGCCAAATGAATAAATAAATTCTTTGCACAAGTATACCTGCTGCTTTTGATGCATTAAAAAAAATTTATCTCCCTAAAATATTTTAATTTCCCTGCATTTTGGAACTTTAGATTTCAACCTTACAACTCTTTTGTCAATTTTTCAAAGGTAATTTATTTCACCCTAGAACTAGAAATTAATGGTAAGCCTAAAATTGACTCATCACATTTTGGTACTGCTTAACCTTAGATAAGAGCTAACTCTCATTTCCTTGATACAGTTTTTTTTTTTTTACTATCTGTTTTCAGACTTTCATTTTTTCTTGTTGATACTGTTTTTTGAATGCAGGCCCATGAACATATACTTGGTTTCCAAAAATTCTCCACAATAAAAATCTTAATTTTATATTTTAATATTTATCAATATCTATGAAAAAGTATTTCTTGGTTATTTGGATTGTAAATATATAATCAAGTACTCACACAATATTATGGCTTATATACACATATTTTACTCTCACATTTCACTCTAGTGGTACTATGTTCATCTTCAGATATATCTACCTGACATCATGCCACAACAGTATGAGTAAAGGTTTCCTAGTAATTTTTTGAATACTCAAAAGTGTGAGAAAAGTGAGTTGTTTTAAGGCAAAAGAGTATACAGACAGGCGGAGTTCAGCAGAACCTGCACCATGATGGCAAGAATCATAGGAATGTAGTGAGCAGTGGGTTTCATTCAAAAAGAATGTTTGGACCACATAAAATGACTGTTAATTTAAACTTTATTAGTTTTGTGGTTCTGTGAGCAATATATTAAAATGTTGCTATGGTCATATAATTCTATAAAAACTATAAGTATATCGAGTTAATGTAATGTTTTATGTTTATTCTTATTTAAACTAATTCAGTGCAATAAAGTGAAACATGAGAATATTGTTTCTCTTAAAATATGTCTCAAGCTTGGGAGACCTTGAATTAGATATTTGAAGCAATTAGTCATTAGTCCATATTTTTTATACAGGTTTAAGATTATTTTAAACAGAAAATAAGACAGCAAGTGGTTGTAGTTTCTGCCAACAATTAATTCATCACTAATTCAAAGTTGCAGATTGCCTTTTTTTAGATTTGCTCTTTGGTTACACATTCCTGTCTGAATAACTGCTGAAATGTAGGGAGAATTTTAAATAACTCATGAAAATGTTGCTTTTTATAGTAGATTCCTTTCATGTCATGAAGTTTCCTCTTAAAATTTTGGGGTACTTCCCTCAATTAACAAGAAGTAAAAAAATATTTATGATACCTACTGCTTGATGTCATTTCTGTGTGAAAATGCGCAGAAATGGTAAATTTTAGGTCTTCATGAATGAACACCTAATATGTGTGTGTATATTAATTTCAACAACAGTTATTTACCTACTTTAAAGCCATTGAACAGTATGTGCTTTTATTTTCTTCTTACTGAGTGACATTTGAAGGCTTTTGTGGGACTTATAAATATTATATACTTTTCATGATCTTGGGCTAAAATGTACTAGGTACATTATATTTCTTTTTTGTATATTATCCAAAACAATGAGCTGTGATGAAAGAAGAATGGGAAAAGCTGTAATCCATGCAAACCCTCCTTAGCGTTTCATTTACAGGAAAGGAGAGATATAACATAAAGAGAATGAATAAAAACTGGTATTTTCAGCATGTAAAAGACTGCATGTAAAATATTCTTCATAATTTTGCAAATGAAATCTAAAATATAACTTAGAAGATGTTTTTAAATTGTGTAGATATGCCACTTTCCCCTCCATTTTCATACTTCTTCTATTAAGGGAAAGACAAAATAAATAAGTAAATAAAAAGGGATAATAAGGGGAAAAAAGCTGCTGAATAATTTGCCATTCTGTTCTTCCTTTTCTCTTCAAAAAGATACCAGTAGCAATTGTATTCATGAAATGATAACGTTTTTGAAAGTTAAGCTTTACATAGCAGTAAGAAATAGTTGAGAATAAAATTTTATCATGTTCTTATTTCCTTTGTCTACATTTTGCCTTAGTGAAACTGAAGTAGAATGATTTTTACTCTATTGTTTAAAAGCTGTAATGAAGGGTCTACTGCAATTTGTCTTGGTTTTAGTGTCACAAAACCTTTATTAGAAAATCCCACTGAATGTATTCCTTTCTAGGATGCGTGTCTGGCATGAAAAATGGTCAATAAGAAAATATTTATGACCTTCTTTCCAGTATCTTCTCAGGAGATTGCTAATTGCTAATTAGGAGCAGCTATGTTTTTCTTCTGCATGTCTTATGATTGATGTAAATTTGAATGTATTACATTTAATTTGGTCATAATTTAAAACCATAAATATTATATTTTAATATTCTTGAAATTGAAAAGATATTTAAGAGCCTTATTCTATTCTTTATGCCACATTTAATAGTTTTTGGTGACTATAAACACACACTCTGTTCTTTTCCTTTTATTTGTTTTTACTTATAAAACCTATGCAACAGAGTGAAAAAACTTCCTTTAGTCTCTTCCAGAAGATAAACATTTTCTTCAAAAGATCTAATGAGAAAATTAGTGCGATAATATATGATTATTGGTGATTTTTTGTAAGAATTTGTTAGTCGCACCTTTCTCATTAAAACAAAACAAAACAAAAAAAGGAAAACAAAGGACAACTCAAATGACAAGTTGCTTCTCAAGGATAGGGCACCAGCTCCCAACCCCCCTGGGGCAATTCCCACCCCACAGACCTGAGCTGGGACAGAAAGCACCATATTGCTTCTCTGCCTACCGTATGCCTTTGCCCTCCCCAGGGGGCTTCAACTCCTCAGGTTTCATCTTGTTTCTTCCCATAGACATTTTCCGACTATGACCCAGACTACAGGAACCACAGAGGTCCAGTGGGTCCTGGGTGACCTGTGTGACTCCAGTGCCTGAGCATTTTGGGCAGGTGGCTTTCTAGAGGGAGGAATGAGCATGACCACAGTGCTAGCTTTCCTCCATCCAGACTCTTTTCCTCCCCTTCCCCTCCCCCATTCATGGCTGCTGAGAAAGACAATTGAGCCACCACACTGAGGCTTCCACAGAGAGTAGGGTTGAGACTTTTCCTCTTGGGGTCCTGCAGTGGACTAAGGGGTACTCAGACTGTGAGGTCCCTGACTGTCAGCTCTTTCTAGTGCTGTTTGCTGGGTAACTCCATCAGAGTGGGGCACGTCCCAAGGCACAGGGACATTGAACCTGCTTAGGCACCCCGTGGACAATC
>CAUYSK010069109.1:0-18581 GCA_963575035.1 Avahi laniger | reverse complement strand
ATCCTGCTCTCTGCACAGCAGTGAAACTTTCTCTCTTTATTCAGCAGTTTTGTTACGATGGTAAAATGAGTGACTTCTCATTTCAAAACCCAGTGAGGTGTGTGGGGAGCGCAGACGGCCCCTTCCCGCCGCCCCCCAGTCCCGGGCCCCACCCTGACCCTGACCCTAACCCATTGTGATGCAGCCCCTTCCCACCGCGAGGGCGGGACCTGCAGGTCTGACTTCGTCCTCGCTGGAGTGCGCAGGCGGCCGCCATTCCTCCCACTGGCCGAGGACACAGCAGGTCTGCTGCGGACAGTGGACAGAGGGACAGCCAGACAGAGGGACAGCCGGACAGAGGGACAGCCAGACAGAGGGACAGCCGGACTGAGGGACAGCTGGACTGAGGGACAGCCGGACAGAGGGACAGCAGGAAGTACGGAAGTCCTCACGGCTGAACTCCAGGCACTACGGCCTGCCGGGCCCCCGGCCGGCTGTCCCTCAGTCCAGCTGTCCCTCTGTCTGGCTGTCCCTCCGTCCAGCTGTCCCTCTGTCTGGCTGTCCCTCTGTCTGGCTGTCCCTCAGTCCAGCTGTGCCTCTGTCTGGCTGTCCCTCAGTCCAGCTGTCCCTCTGTCTGGCTGTCCCTCAGTCCAGCTGTCCCTCTGTCTGGCTGTCCCTCTGTCGGCTGTCCCTCTGTCTGGCTGTCCCTCTGTCCGGCTGTCCCTCAGTCCGGCTGTCCCTCTGTCCGGCTGTCCCTCTGTCCGGCTGTCCCTCAGTCCAGCTGTCCCTCAGTCCGGCTGTCCCTCTGTCTGGCTGTCCCTCTGTCCGGCTGTCCCTCAGTCCGGCTGTCCCTCTGTCCGGCTGTCCCTCTGTCCGGCTGTCCCTCTGTCTGGCTGTCCCTCTGTCCACGGTCCTCAGCAGACCTGCTGTGTCCTCAGCCAGTGGGAGGAATGGCGGCCGCCTGCGCACTCCAGCGAGGACGAAGTCAGACCTGCAGGTCCCGCCCTCGCGGTGGGAAGGGGCTGCATCACAATGGGTTAGGGTCAGGGTCAGGGTGGGGCCCGGGACAGGGGGGCGGCGGGAAGGGGCCCTCTGCGCTCCCCACACACCTCACTGGGTTTTGAAATGAGAAGTCACTCATTTTACCATCGTAACAAAACTGCTAAATAAAGAGAGAAAGTTTCACTGCTGTGCAGAGAGCAGGATGGGCCGAATGGACGCGTGGAGAGCTCACCCCCAAGCCCGGTCGTGTTCCAAACACAGGAAGAAGAGGGGCAATACCAGATGTTTCCTTACTTTAAAAAAAAGTCACCCTTTAGCATGAGGAACACTCTTTGGCCCCAGGAGACGTGCAGAGGTGTCCAAGGGAGAGGAGATGGTGCCCGGGGCGGGAGGTGGCGTCGTAGACTGAGGAAGGAACTGTTTCTGGATGGTTTGAACACAGCCCTGGTGAGACCCACGGAGGAGTCTTAGTGAAGACTTTCTTGCTACAGACTTCAGAAGACACCTGCCAACCAGACACCAAACCTGGGCCATCCCACCCCTGTCAGTAGCAGCGGGGCGTGGCCGAGGTGGGCCGTGGGCTGGCGTGACTGTTGGAGGAGAGTCCAGGATGTCAGGGGGTGAAATAGCACAGTGTCTGGGGAGGGCAGGGCACAGGGTCATGTTCCATGTGTCTCCTCCCCACACAGCCACACTGCCTCTACTAGAAAGGAATTCACGTCAGCCATTTACATCATAGTACGAATTTCTCGCTAATAACATTATATTTCCTTGAAAATGTTAATGAAATATTTTAGTTATACAGAAAAGTAGAGAAAATAACATAATGGAAGCTCACACACCTGCTGCTGGGAGTATCAGGTGAGAATCATTTCATCAGAATGAAGTAAGCATCACGGCGCAGCCTTAGCCCCACCCCAACCTCGGTTTATTTCTCCTCGTGGTCACTGATCTTCTAAAGCAGCGTGTTGCTCCGTGCGTGCTGACGTGCCTGCGTCCTAGTACTGGCTTGTCCATAAACAACGTGTAACGTTGTTTTGTGTGTTATAGAATTTGCGTAAATGGAGAGGGAAGCCCAAAGACCATGGGCTACCCCCCTGCCCAGCGCACAGAGCGTGGCTCAGAGAGCTCCAGGGCTCTCCCCAAAGAAACTGACTGTATTTGAAACAGAGTTGGGGGGAGTTCAAGCCTGAGAATGCTCTCGAAAACAACAGCACTTAATTAGCAACAAGCTGTTACTAAGGACCAGCTAGTTTGCCAGGCAGAACCAAGGAAAGAGACAGCTAAGGGTGCCCTCCTGGGTCAGAACAAACCTTGAAGATTGGCCTCAAAAACTATTCTTGCCTGAATTTAATTGGATCAGCTTGCTGAGAAACTTAGGCCCCAGGGCACAGTAAAAAACCACAGAGCAATCAGCAGGTAATTAGTGGAGCTTAACAGGCTGGGTGTCGTGGCTAGTGAGGCAGACAGTTTAACAGAGATCAGAGAAAGACAGCTGTGCAGAGCCTGCCCAAGCCGCTGCATGCCCAGGTGACTACACATGCCCAGGGCTGAGCCCACTGAGAAGACCGCCAAAGGCTCCCTGCCATGGGGAAATAGACTTTATCAAAGTAGCCAAGTCAGAAAACAAATAACAACAAAAACAAGTCCTGGAGGGGTTGGGGGACTCAGTGTCCAGAGTTACTACAATGTGTTATCCAAAATGTCTAGTTTTCAGCAAAAACCAGGGGATGTGCAAAGAGACAGGAATGTATGACCCATGCAAAGGGAGAAGAGCCGGCAGTAGAAACTTTCCACGAGAGGGACCGGCTGTCAGACTTAGCAGAGACGTCAAAGCAGCCATTATAAACGTGTTCAAAGCACTGAAGAAAACCGTGCAGAAGGCAGTGAAAGGAAGCTCTGAACACAATGGGACCATCGATAGAGAAACTCAAACAGACACGACCAGTAAGGAGGTAGAAGTTATAAAAGAGAATCACATAGAAATTCTGAAGTTGAAAAGTACAATAATAGAAATGAAAAATGTACTAGAGGAGATCAGCACTAGATTAGAATCGACAGAAGAGAGAATTGGTGAATTTGAAGATAGATTGATAGAGTTTATGCAGCGTGAAAGGCAGAAAATAGATTGAGGGAAAATAGAGCTTCAGAGAAATGCGGGACAACTTTAAGCACATCCACATCCTTACAACAGGTTTAGTTGAAAAGAAGACAGAGAATAATGACAGAAATGCTATGAATTCCAAGTAAAACAAATGCAAAGAGATCCCCACGTAGACTCATCATAGGAAAAATGCTGAAAGCCAAAAACCAAAGAGAACATTTTGAAAGCAGCGAGAGAAAGAAAACACAAAAAACAAAAACCCTCATCCCCCTGCAAGGGGGTGCCAGTAAGATTAACTGCTGACTTTTCACCAGAAGCCTTGGCGGCGGGATGGGACACTCAAGCACTGAGGGAGAAAAACACAAACCTTCACGTCTGGATTCTCATAGCCAGAGAGTTACCTTTCAGCATGAGGGCCACAGAAGACATCCTCAGATAAACAGAGATGAAGACAACTCACGGAGAACAGACCTGCTTTAGAAGAAATACCGCGATAAGTTCTTTAGGCTGAAATCAAGTGAGCCCAGTGGAAATTTGAACCCACACAAAAAACAAAGACCGCCAGCAGGTAACATGTAATTATAAAAGGCGGCATAAACACATATTTCTTCTTCTTTCTTCCTATAACTGATTTAGGAAGCAATTGTATAAAACAACGTGTATATAGTTGCATTCCGGATCCATAACAAATAAAAATTGAATATATTTGACAATAATAGCACAAAGGAGGTAGGTGGGACCAGTGTTATTTTGAAGTAAAAAAAAACACATCAGACGGTAACTTGAACCCACAGAAACAGAGGAAGAGAATCAGAAATAAGAAGATAATATAACTAAACAAGGTAGATATAACAAATCATACAAATATAACATTTTAATACATAATTGGAATTAAGTTAATATAAATCTAAAGTAGATCCTGATATGTTAAGGTGTATATGTAAGCTGTAGAGCAACCACAAAGAAAATGACTAAAAATAGTGTGAAAAAGCCATTAAAGGAATTAAAAAATTACAGTAGAAAGCATTCGCTTAATTCAGAAGACATCAGTACAGAAGGGACAGATGAGCAAAAGAAGACACTGGACCACGAGACACATAGGAAACAAACAGTAAAATGCAGATATAAATTCAGTTCTATCCATGATGACATCAAATGCGAATGGATCAAACAATCTAATAAAAAGGCAGAAGTCGATCGGATTAAAGAAACAAGCTCTAACTATTTGCTGTCCGCAGGAGATACACTTAGATTCAAAGACACAGAAAGGTTGAAAGTAAAAGGAAGAAAAGCTCATGTTGTACAAAGAGCAGGCCTAAGCAAGCTGGAGAACCTACCGTAATTTAAAACTAAAAGTGTACTGGGGGTAAACAGGAATTATTTATAATGACAAAAAGTCAGTCTATCACGGAAAATGACATTGTAAACATAAGCACCTCAGCACAGAGACCCGGAATATGTGAAACAAAACGGACGAAATGCGGACACAGGAGCAGAAGGCTGGGGTGTCCGAACCCGAGCGGTGCTGAGCTGTGTCCCAGAGCCCTGCACCCGGCAGCAGAGGCGCTCGTTCTTCCCGAGCTCGCGCGGGGTTCTCGGGGACGGGTCACAGCCGAGGCCGTGGACTAAGCCTCAGTCGCTTCCCGAGGATCGAAAACGTTCAAAGTAGGATCGCCGATTACAGTGGAGCGAAGTCAGAAATTAAAACCAGAAAGAAACGTGGGACGTTCACAACCGTGTGCACAGGAAGCGGAACAGGAAGAAACCACAAGGAAGCTGAGAGAGCACTTGGAGACGCGTGGGAGCCGCGACGGCCCAGTCCCTCCCAAAGCCAAGCCGACCTCTTTGCACAAACAGAAAATCCGTCCTAAATGAATGTGGAATCTGCAGAGACCCTGAATACAACCTTAAAATCAAAACAATCTTGAAAAAGAAGAACAAAGTGGGAGTACTCCTGTTCCTTGTTTTAAACTTTAATCTGCAGCTTCCGTAACGCGGGCGGCATGGTCCTGCTGCGCTGTGAGGACGGATCGGTGAGTCCAGAAATAAAGCCTTCACTGGTTTTTGACAAAGGTCTTAAGATCGTTTATTGGTGGAAAATAATAGTTTTTCAACTAATGGTGTTGGGACGACTGGATACCCACATGCAAAAGGATAAGTTTAGATTTCTGCCTCACACCACGTAAAGAATTAAGTCGAAATGGATCAAAGACTGTAAGAGCTAAAATGATAAAACTCTTAGAAAGAGATACAAGCATAAATCTTTATGACCTTGGATCAGGTAATGGTTTCTTAAATATGACACGAAAATAGCAAGCAACAAAAGAAAAACACAGACACTTTGGGCATCATCAAAATTAATAACTTCAGTGCCTTTAAAGGGCACTATCAAGAAACCAAGCAGATAACCCACAGAAGGGGACAGGATATTTGCAGATCCGGACCTGATAGTGGTTTCTGTCTGGATACGTAAGCATCATATAAGCTGCTACCACAACGCAATAACAAAGAGAGAAACTGGTTAAAACACAGACAAAGAATCTGAAGACATCTCTTCCACGGCGGTGCGTAAGTGGCCAGTGAGTGAATCTCCACGTCCTCCGCCCTCAGGGCACCACAACATGCGCCCCGCCGGCCACATGGCCGCGGCTGTTGCCTGTAAGGCTGGCTAAAAGACCCCCACAGGCACAGCAACGACAGCCCCGGGCCCCTTCCCTGTCGGCTTGCAGCCCGGGCCAGACCGCATCCTGTCATGAGTGGCAAAAAACAGTTACTGTGGCTAAACACCCTGAGCTCGGCTTCCTTCTCTACCCAGCTGCTGCAGGCAAAGCTCTCAGACTGCAAATGACCACATCCTACCTGAATGTTCCAAGACCCCCTTCACCCCACATATAAAAACCCTGCCTCAGTCCTGGGCGGCGCGACTTCTCAGTCCTTCACCTTAGGACCTGTGAACCTCGCCCAGGAGTGCTTTAATAAAGCCACTTGTTTGGCCATAACTTGTGTCCGCTGGTCTCTCCGCCACCGAAAACCTTACATTGCCCAGAGGTGGAGCAGCCGGAACCCTCGGCACTGCTGGTGGGAACCGCAGACGGCGCAGCCACTTCGGCGACCGTCCAGCGGGTCCTCGAATGGTCACACGCCAAGTTACCGGGCGATCCAGGGCTTCCACCCCGAGGTGCGTGCTCGAGAGAAACGGACGCGTGTCCACGTGAAGAGTTGTCCCAGTGCTCGCGGCGGCATCACTGGCAGGAGCCGCAGAGTGGAAACACCCAGATCTCCGTCAGGCGATGAGTGAGGGACAGACGGAACGTGCCCTGCTGTATCCTAGGATGTCACTGAAGCGCAGAGAGCAGCGACGTTCTTTCTGATACAGCCGCACCACGGATGAGCCTCGAACGCCAGCGTCGCGGGACCGCGTGTTGCGCTAACATGACTCAGCTGATGGGAAATGTCCGGAGCAGACGCGTCTACGGAGCCTGAAAGTGCGTGTGTGACAGCCGGGCTGGGCGCGGGAGGCTTGGGGTGGGGGGCAGGCCTTCTCTTCTCCCCGGGTGTGATGAAAACATCCTAAGCTGCGGTGAACATACTGAAGGCATTAACGGTCCACTGTAAATGGGTGCTTTGTGCGGCGAGTGAATTGTATCTCGATAAAGCCATCAAATGACAGCTTAAAAATGACACCAACTCTAAGAGCTCCCTTACCCAACTGCCGCACCGAGGGGCGGGGGTGGGCTGTGGGGGAAGAAGCCGGAGCGTCGCAGCCTCACTGGGACGCAGGCCCTGCACAGGCACCTCCCGAGCCGGGTGTCGCTGGTAGGCAGTAGCTTTTCCAGTTATGGCCACATTTGTAGCAGTTTGGAAACCATTAAATGTCTTATTACTCTTTTTTTAAGCCAAAATTCTGTGCTAATCACTAACCATAATTTTAAAGACAGAAGGGCCACGGTCGGCAGCAGCCGTGCGTCTCCGGCCAGGCTCACGACACGGAGCCGTGGACGCGCGTTCGTCTGGTGATGAGGTCACCCGTGGCAGGAACTGTGCGTCCCCTTCTCTCTCGGCAGGTTGCCGCCTCTCCCCCACCAGGCCACGCAGGCTGCCACAGGGGCTCGGGGTGTCCGAGGGGCTCATGGGCGAGGCCCCCACCCCCGCGTCTCCTGGAGCAGCCGCAGCCGCAGCCTGGACCACAGGACCCTGGCGAGGGAGCCGCCCTGAGCCCACCTGGGCTCCTGCCCGGTTCCTGCCTTCAGATGCCTCCGAGCTGTTGGGAAAATACCGAAATCTGCCCTGAAGACATGGGGCTTGGCCAGAGCAGCCGGGCTCCTGAACGGGACAGGCCCCCTGGGTGGTCGGGGGCAGCTTCTCTGCCCCGCAGGCGGTGCACTCGGAAGGGCAGCCCAGCCCCCGCGCCCACCAACACCAGCCCCCTCCCCACTTCTGCCCCCACCCGTCCTGCGTCTGCCCAGGCCCCCCACCCCCGCCCCTGTTGAGGGCAGCAGCTGAGCCAGGGCTGGAAGGTCGGCTCCTTGATGTTGCTTCCAGACCCTGGCAGGTGACTCTGAGGCGCCTGCTGCTCCTGGTGCCGGGGGGTCCAAGGCGGGGAGGGGGAGAGACCACAGAAGTGCAGGGGTGGGACCAGGTGCATGCGATTCCCGGGTGGGAAAAGGTCAGGTGGGGCTGCAGGGTTAGGGTTAGGGCGAGGGGGGTGGCCAGGACGGCCAAGGAAGGCTTCGAGGAGGTGACGGTTGAGGAGAGACCACCAGGAAGTGAGGAACTGGGGGCAGAAAGGAAGGACCGGTGCGCGCTGGAGGCGGAGCCCACGGCTGCCCGGGTCTTCAGTGGTCATGTGGGGGCAGGGGCAGGGCGGGCGTGGCTGGGGGGCTCCTGGTGAGGGGGGCAGCGGGTGGGTTGCTGATGATGGGGAGGTGTCACCTGGGCAGGTGTCCTCTTAACTCCAAATGCACCAAATGAGACCAGATGCTGGGGCTGGGGGACAAGCCGGGAGGGGCAGGGCACACTTCCCTGGCGGCCGTCAGCGGGCTGCTGGTCTCCAGGTGCCCAAGGGGAGGTCGAGGTTGCGTGTCCAGCTATCTACGTCCTGCTGGCTCTGCACCGGCCCACCCGAGATGGCCGGGCAGGCCAGGGCTGGCGTCCACTGGTAGGAGCCAGCCTGCTCCCCTGCCAGGCCGTAGGCGGAGCTGGGGCCCCGTGGGGGGCAGGGGTGTCCCTGCCGCTGGATGCAGGCATCACCCCCACACAGGCAGAACCCCCACGGGGAGCTCTGAAACCCCTCCAGAATTTGGGGGGAAGAAATTTGTCAACACGCATCTTCTTTTTACAAAACAAGACATTTTCTCTAAATGGTATTTGCAACTGAAAGTGAGCTCGGGTTTTCAGATCTGTAATCTGCGCTTATTCAGAAACAGACGTGCATTTGGCCTCATCCTGTGTTTTATGAAATAAAGTCAAAATTGCTAACACATTTCCTTATATTTCCGCTTGGGAAGGGGGTATAAATAGCTGCTTGGCGGGAGCTGCTTGCCCGTGTAGACACGCAGCTGCCAGCTGTCCCCGCGGAACAGCAGCCCCAGCGCCAGGCCTGGCCCCAGAGGTCAGTCGCGTGACTCTGGGTTGAGGACGCAGTGGCCTGGGAGGAGGCACGTGGTCACCCGGGGTCTGCACGCCTCTGCAGTAGGAGCCACACTTCCGTGTCCTCGAAGTGGACACGTCTGCCGCTGGGCAGCCACGTGGGTGACCGGAGCTCACTACCGAACACGGACTCCTGGTCCGTTCTCGGGCAGCTCCAGGTTCCAGAAAATGCCTCCCTCCTTCCCTCCTTCCCTCCTGGGTGAGATTATCACTGAATCGCAGACTGAGAAAAGCAGATGTGGGCAGTCACCGGCCAGTCTGCCGAGGGCCTGAACGGACCAGCAGGCGGGCCGTGGCGGATCCTCTTGTCCGGTGGCTGCGTGAGCGTGACGCCGTCTTCTCCTGTCCGGCTGGGACCAGAGCTCAGGCCCCGGCCGTCCCGGCTCCCAGCTTGCCAGGTGGGGCTGCCCGTCCTCTGCACCGTGGGGGCCGATTGCTTGTGACAAGTCCCTTTCCGTGCACACGTCCCGGCCGTCTGCGTCGCTGGGAGCTCTGCCCGACACAGCCGACGCCCGGAGAAAAGCACAAACCCCCCACCCCAGCCGGGGTTATGTTACTTTTTCAAAGTTTAACTTAACTTCCTTGTGCAAGGGTGCACTTTACAGCATCCTCCGACAAATCCGAATAGGAAATAAACCCACAGCTTCCGACCGGCTCCTGTTTCAGGTCCACACGCGGCTGGAATCGACTCTAGAGGAGGGAGGGAGGGAGGGAGGGAGGGTGGCGAGAGGCCGGGGGTCGCCAATGCCCCTCCAGGAGGAAGCCCGGGCACCGTGTGGCTGTGGACGGCGGGAGGCTTCTGCAGGACAATGACTCGCACACTGAGAGTTCGCCGCGTGGGGGTGAGTTCACCGCCCTCCCCAGGGCGAAGCGGACGCTCCTGCATGCTCAGCCGTGGCCTGGCTCCGACCCGAGCTCGGTCCGGCGTTTCAGAATTGCGGACGGCAGACACTGGCTTGGGCGGCTGTGTTGGTCCCACTGCGTGTCTGTGTGTCGGGGAGTGGAGAACCCTGTTCCAAACACGGAGTCCACACGTGTGCACGGCTGGTTCCCAGCCAGGGTGGCTCAAGGAACACCAGGGCCCGGACTGCCGCGTGTCCCTGAAACCCGACCAGAGGCTCCGGCCTCCTGACGCTCGCCCAGAACACTCGCCCCTGAGGACGGTCCGGACTTTCCTTTCACTCCGTAGAATCCCTTCACCCTCCCACGGCCCCTGGGAGCCGCAGGGAGACGGTCAAGGTGGGCTTTAGGCAGATGGCCGGCGGCATGGCGGCCTGGGCACGGCGGGGCGGTGGAGGGATAGGGCTGGGGAAACGAGGAGAGAAACGTGGAAGGAAGCGGCCGAAGCGTGTTCGCTCTGCGTGAGGAGAGCAGCTGTGCGGGGCGGACTCAGTTCCTGGGGAGCCCAGAGGAGGGAGCACCGGCTCCAGGAATGACCGTCAGCGCAGGACACAGCTGCGCGCCGGCCGGCCCGGGAGTGAGCTGCCGCGTGGTGGCGGGCCCAGAGCTGCCCTTCCCGGCGGCGTGACCTGGGAGGGCCTGTACGACAGGGAGAGCCCCGACCCTCGTCCGGCCTGAGGAGAAGGAGCTGACGCCCGCGGCCCTCAGAGCAGGGCCCGGCGGTTGTCGGTGCACGTCCCTGTCTCCTGTAGCTCCCCAGAGGTTCTCAGCTCTTCCTTTTCTTCTTCCTCAAAATATCCACAACATATTTTGTTTGGAAGTTCTTCAGGAAAATGCTGGTTTTGCTGATGCACAAGTAGCCATTTTTCCCCAGTCGCTGGGGCTCTGTAGACTGAGGTTTCTGCACCTGACGCCGGGGTCTGGCTGAAGCTCCTCCACCGGGAGGGTGACGGACCATGTCGCCATGGCAACCAGGCCAGGATCCTTCAAGACACAACAAATGTGGCGAATGCATCTGCTTGAAGCTCACAGAGTGGCTGCACCCGCGGGCCGGGTCTCCCTGGAAGCCCCTGTTTGAGCGTCCCAGGGTTGCCTTAACCAAGAACCACAAAGTGAGGGGCTCAGAACAACAGACGTTTGTTCTCTCAGGCTCTGGGGCCAGAAGTTCGGAGTCCAGGTGCGGGCAGGGCCACGCTGCCTCGGACGGCTCTAGGGCAGGGTCTTTCCTATCTCTTCTGGCTCCCAGGGGCTCCAGGAGGTCCCCGGGTGTCCCCGGTCTGTGGCCGCATCATTGCGATCTCTGCCTCTTTCTTCACACGGCCACCTTCCCTGTGTGTTGGTCCTGTTCCTGTGTGCCCGCCTCCAGTGTGACCTCCTCTTAATTAATTGCATCTGCAAAGACGCTATTTCCAAGTACAGTCGCCTTCTGAAGCTCTAGATGGACACTTAGAAACTATTCGACCCACTGCATTACCCAGTTGTCCAGCTGTGGGGTGTGTGTGTATGTGTGTGTGTGTGTGTGTGTGTGTCTGTGTGTGTATTTTTAGAGAGGGGGCCCCACGTGACCTGGGCTGCAGTGCAGTGAACAGATTCACTGCAGCTCCCTGCAGCCTTGAACTCCTGGGCTCAAGCGATCCTCCCGCATCAGCCTCCCAAGAAGCTGGGGCCACAGGCTTCATTGGAGTATGAAGACTCAACAAACGGAAATTCACCCTGAGAAGCCAGAGACACTCAAGTAATCAGAAAGGAACTTCACAATTAATCTGTTCAAAACCCAATCCTCAGAGAGATGAAGGGAAAACACATCCATGAAACAAGAACAGAGTGTTAGGAAACATGAACAACTGACTGGACAAGGAGCAAAGTAGAATTATTAAAAACACAACATAGAACTTGAAATTAAAAGCTCAATATGTGGGTTAAATAGAGGATTAGTGTGTCAGTTAAAGGATATCTGTTCAATGTTGAAAAATCAATAAGAAGACAAATAATTCAGTCGCAGTGTATCATCCCTCAAGATTTCACTGGGCAGTTTGCTAATATGTTGTTTAGATTTTTGCATCTGTGTTCACGAGAGCTGGACCACAATCACCTTTCCTCTGATTTCTTCTTGTCGGGTTTGGCATCGAGAGAATGCTAGTGTCTATGATGTGTGGCGCTTCTTTCTTTCTCAAGCGTTTGAAACAGTTCACCAGGGAGCCCATCCGGGCCTGGAGCCATCCCCGTGACACAGTTTAAAACTGAAGATTCAATTTCTTTAATGGACAAAAAATTATAGAGATTTTCTGTTTTTCTTGTATCACCTTTGGCAAATTTTCTATATATTTGTCCATCATCTAAATTGTCAACGTATTGGTTTACCAGTTAGCTTTTGCTGCGTAACAAATTGGCTTCCGGGGTTGGCTGTTACCTTCGGAGACCTGGGGTCTCTGCACGGTGGCTGTGGGTCTCCACAAGGGGAGTGCGGAAGCTGTGGGTCTCCCGGAGGCCCAGGTGGGAGCTCACCTGGTGTCACTTCCGGCACATTCTGCGGGTCCCAGCAAGTGATCAGGCCCCCTGGACCGGGGGAGGAAAACAGGCCCCTCAGATGGCTCAACTAGTCCATAATGTCCTTGTATCTCCTCGCAGTGCTGAGGGTTTTATTTCTGACGTGGTCACTTTGTGCCCTGTCTTCTTGACCCGTCCTCATTTGTGTGGGCAACCACCGGACGGGACTTAAAAAAAATCATCGGGCTTATATTTTCTGCCAAGATGGGGCTTTTTAAGATTTTGCTTTTAATTCTGGTAAAATATATACAACATATACCATTTTACCATTTTAACCGTTTGTAAGTGTGGATGTAGTTTGGTGACGTCAAGCATATTCACGTTATCGTGTAACCGTCACCACCGTCCACGTGAAGAACTTGTTTTCGTCTCTCGAAGCTGAAACCGCACAGAAGGAACCTTTTCTTCGCTGCCGAGCTGGATGTCAGAAGCTTTTATTCCTGTCTCTCCGAACTCTCCTTCCGTCCGAGCTGCAGCCTGTGCCTTGGGATCCCTCCGGTGGGACGTCCTGCGGGTGGCACAGCCAACCCCTCCCCCGCTCAGGTGGAGAGCGCGGCCCCGGGGTGGGTGGCCCGGGTCCCACCCACGGAGAGGAGCCTGTGCCGGGCCGGCCCCCCAGGGAGCGGGCAGAGGGGTCCGGAGCTTGGGGTGTTTGTCATGCAGCAGCATCTGACCAACGCAACCACCTACTGCGCGTGGCTGCACAGACGGGGCCCAGGTCCGCTGGGAACAAAGCGTTTCCGCCGTTCACCAGGAAGGAGGAGGAGAGAAGGAAGTGGAGGGGAGGAAGGTCCGAGGGGAGCTGCGGCGCTGGGCTCCCGGGTCAGACCCGCCAGACTTTCCTCCAGGGCGTCTGCGGCTCCCGAGGGGGCTCTGGGGCATTGGCATCGCCACCAAGGGTCAAGAGTTGAGCTGGACCTTTCTGGAGCCTGAGTGTTAGCGACATTCCTCCGTGTACCACTGCCGAGCGGGAGGGCCAGAAACTGCAATTTGGAAATTTAATTATACCTTGGGAAGAAATGGATGCTTCTTAGAATGATTTTATTTAAAAAGCCCTCAAAAAATAGAACCTATTTTTTTCCTATCTTGCGATTAATTCAAACCAAATAAAAGGAACCAGTGAACTCTTATTGACACCCTGCGGGGAGTTTTCATGTGCAATATCTGTAAACCTTGAAATCTCAATTTGTGTCAAATAAGCTCCTACAGGTACAGTCCTGGGTTTTAGCGATAGCGTGTCACATTTTGTTCCATTTAAATAAATTACATACTCTGTCACCGCGGCGTTATTCCGTCTCCTAATCAAATTGCCAATCTGGCGGATCCCAGGCCGGCCTGGCCTGGCGGAGGAGACGGCCACGTTCCCTGGGGCCGGCGGCACCAGGCGGGCAGTTATGCAAGTGCCGACGGTCCTGGCTCCAGAATGGAACCAAGGTGTAAATACAACCACAGGTGACGCGAGTCAGCCCTGGGCCTCAGGTGAGGGGCTCGCCTGGCTCGTAAGGTTACTTGGCTGTTTCTTCTCACGTAGGGCAAGTTTTCATTAGTGCTTCGGAAACAGGTACCGTGGCCGAGTCCGAGGTGGGAGGCTCCTGGAGGTGTCAGCGTGGCCCCCAGGGCTGCAGCTCTGTGTGTGTGGACACGTGTGTGTGTCATGCTGCATGGATGTGTGTGTGCGTGTGTACACATAGTGAACACGCATGTGTACAAATAGTGAACGCGTGTGTACACAGTTACCTTCCACATCTGTGGGGTCGGCATCCATGGATTCAACCAACCAAATACAGAAAATTAAAAAAAAATTAAACATAACAATACAACGATAAAAAATCATGCAAACAAAAAACAATGCAACATGAGAACCAGTGCGGAGCATCGGCCTTGCGCTAGGTGCTGCGGGAAACGTGCAATGGTTCCCGGCACGCGAGGGGATGAGCACAGGACATGCGCAAACACGGCGCCATGTGGAGCAGGGACTTGGGCATCTGTGGGTTTCCGTGTCCGTGGGGGTCCCGGAGCCAACCCCACAGGTATTGTCTGTGTGGTATAAATGTGTGCTGGCGTGTCTTTATGGGTGTATGCGTGTGCGTGCACGTGTACATATGTGCGTATGTTTCATGTATGCATATGCGTGTACTGTGTGTCAGCATACATGTGTACGTGTCTCTGTGTGAAGTGTGTGAATTTAATTACATATGTGTGTGTATGTGTATGGTGGTGTGTGAATTGTGTGTCCCTGTGTGTTCGCATGTGTAGGTGCGAAGTGTGCATGTGACAAGCGTGTGCGCACGCGTGCACGTTGGGGAGCCCCGTCCTCCCACTCCGCATGGTCCTGAGGGGCTGTTTATTCCGGCTCTTCCACCCTCCCCGAGGCCACCCTGTGGCCCAGGTCGGCCACTCAGAGCAACCGTCCTCTGACCACAGCGGCCGGCTCAGGGAGCTGGAGGAGACCTGTGTGGGACAGCGGTCCTGCCTTGGGGGAGCTCTGGTCAAGGGTGGGGAGGACACGGACTCAGACGTCTCCCCCCAGGTCTCCCAGGAGCAGGGCAGGAGGGAGACCGAGGCAGAGCTGAGGTAGAGAGAGGCCGGAGGGCAGGTGCCCCCGGACCCAGAGCACCTGGCCATTGCTGTCACGCTCAGGGCAGGCTGGCCAGGCTCCTGGGGTCCTGACAGGTACAAGCCAGAACTCGTGCGTGGATGGAAAGTAGGGACCGGCGCTGGGCCAGCCGCGTGGGGTCAGCTCCCCGGCCAGTGCCGGGCAGCTCTGCGGAGGCGAGGCCAGTGCTGTTTGTGGTGTTGTTTCCGGCTGGCGCCAGCCTCCCCAAACCAGTTTTCTCCAGCTCACAATCCTCAAGTCCCGGCCGTGACAGCTGGGTATGGTCTTAGGCCACTCAGCCCCCACGGACCCCCGTATCACAGCTGGGGAAACTGACGCAGCAGGAGCAGAGGGCCGGACCGGCTGGAGGAGGCGTGTTGAGAGCCCACTGAGCGCCCTGCGCGGCCGGGTTCTTGCATGTCATCAGGGCATTGAACCCTCGTGACTTCCTGAGAGGGCAGCATTCCCGTCCCCACCCTGTCCCCACTGCACACGGCCGCATAGACTGAGGCTCTGGTGACACCATCGGCTGGTGCAGCGGAGGCAGCTGTGTGTGGCTCCAGCTCCGGCCACGCCCGGCTCTGCCCGCACCTCCCGGTCTCCGCACCCCCCTCTTCCCTCAGCCCGCAGAGCCCGGATCTCAGGACTCCGCCCGTCACGCCCCCTGCTCCTTCTCCCCTGGCGGGTCCCGGCACACGTGTGACCCTGAGTGTCTCCCTGTAATTAGCAGGGATGCGCTCCTTGACCCCACTTCTGACCCACAGGGTGTTTCTCCGTGCAAGAGAGTGACTTCCCAGCGTGAGCAGACAGCCGGGTGGGACTCCCAGCTGTGGCCTTGGTGACTCCTGATGGCACAGGGCGTCCTGCCCCACCGCGCCCCGAGCCTCGGCCTGTCCGGGCATCTCCTCAAAGCCGGCGTGAACCTGGCAATTGAAACCCTGCGGCGTCTCTTAGGGAGGGTAGAAATGGGAGGTCAGGACTCTGCTGGCGGTCAGTGGGATTTGTCTCCAGGGAGGTGATGAGAGTCGACACCGATTTCTGACGCGACCGTGGCGTCGATTGCAGAACAGGACGGCATCACCCTTCTGAACAGGTGGAGAGTGAAGGGGGCTTGACGGCCGGGTGGCTGTGGGCACAGCGCGCAGCAGCGCCTGGGCAGGGGTCACCTGCCATGGGAGGGTGCCCCGGCAGGGGCGCGGTGGGCAAGGGTGCAGGGTCTGCAGTGAGGACGCTCTCAGGGGAACTTCCTGCTCCTGGGGGCCGGTGCGGGCCCGCAGTCAGGGCTCCTGGCAGATCCGCCCCAAGAGACTCGTGGCTGCAATGCCCTGACGGACCGACTGCCTCGGGGCCGTGGGCCCTCGGGCGCTGTCTGCTCCCGCAGTGGCCCCAGCAGGCCCCTCTAGGTGGGGCGGGTGCGGCCCTGCTCTCCTGCAGCCGAGCCGGGGCTGTGCGGGGAGCAGCTGTTCGCGCTGATTACTTCCCTGCAAACCCGTCTGGACCTCAGGAACCTGCTGGAAAGGAGCCGGGCCGCACGGCGGCGTGAAGAGGAGATAATGGAGACAAAGGAGCGTCTGGAGCCGGTGTGAGCCAGTGGGCCTCGGCCTGGCTGGACGGGGGTTCTGGCTGCTGCGCTGCCCGGAGGCCGCAGGCAGTGCTGGTCGCCTCCACCCCTACACTGGGGCCCTGAGGCTTGGGCCGGGCTGTTCCCTGTCACAGCCAGCACTGCGGCCACCCCCACCCCGGGGCCGACTGACTCCCAGGACACTCTGTGGCCTTTCGGCTCCGGTTTTCTGCTGTGTTCAAACTGGGGGCCCGGCTGATCTTGCAGACGCTCCGCCACGGTGCTGGGCGCTCGGCTGTCCTGAGGTCGCTGAGTTCAATAGGACGTGGCCGTCCGGGGGCAGCTGGCTCCCAGCAGGTGCGGCGGGACGTGCCAAGAGCTCTGGGTCACCCTCCTGTGTTTTGTTTATAAAAATAAGTGGATTCACGTCCGTTTGTGTCTTCAGTTTTCTATTTTAAAACTCCACACGCAGGCTTTCATGACGGGGAGCCGGGAGGGGCCGGGAGGCTGGGGCGGGTCACCCTGTGCGGGGCGTTGAGCGGGGGCCGCCGCAGGCCAGGGGTCCCGCTGGGCTCCCGGGTCCTTTCCACGCGGCGCAGTGGCCCGTCAGACGTGTTCAGCAGTCTCTGTGTGCGGTTTCATGGAATCCAAAGCTGTTAATAGCAGAACCATATGAAATGAAACATAACTGAAGTGAATCGATGAGCCATGTCCCGTCCGTGTAGCAGAGTCACACGTGAGAACACGTCTGTCAACTCGAACCCCATTTTCTCTTCTCCAGCCTGACGTCTCCGTCACCTCAGCAGGTGCATGGCGGGGCCTGTGCTGCAACACGCGGACCAGGGCGCACTCTCTGGCTGAGACACGCTGTGCCCGTGTGGGAACGCCGCCCGGACGGGCCCCACACACGCTTATGAAGCACGCAACTTGTCGGCCACGGCGATGCCCTATTCACTGAGCATGTTTGGGTCCCGACCCCGCGACAGACCCGCGTGGGGAGGAATGAAGCCCTTGTTCTGCGGAAGGGTCGCAGACCTGACACCTGCCCTCCGCCCAGTGGGGCGCGTCTCGCCAGGGGCCCTCCGAGGCCGTTCGCCAGTCCTGTTTCAGGAACCTCCCGGTTAAAGACGATACTAATAAAGGTTTTCCCCTTGCTGTGCCCAGCTCATCTCCTGGGGAGTCTTTCTGAAAATTCAGTATTTTCTATAAGAAATGGATACATGTGTTAAAAATTGCATCTAGTTATACTCAAAACAGAAATCACGATTCTCCGCAGAAATACATTCTTGTGCATAAACAAGATAAATTACCTCCGCGAGGGGCACCTCGGAACGGGAGGGAGGCGTTTGCAGCGAGCAGCGTGGGGCGCGATGATCTAATGAGCGTGTGGCCCTAATTACCTGCCCGTGATTACATTATTTCAGTAAGAAGTTGTGACAGGTTATTTGTGAGTGCCGGCGCAGGGACTCATAAAAGGGCCCCGTTCTCGAGTTATTGGTGGCGTTGATTTATCCGATGACAACTTGCCCACGAGGAGAATGCAGATGAGCCGTCAGTGGGGAGCGCAGGGGAGGGCAGGGCAGGGCTCCTCCGGCTGCCGTTGCTGCCCTGCAGGGCCCGAGTTCACAGGGACGGCCAGGCCGCCTGGTGGTCCCGGGGCTCCTGTCACTCTCTGGGCCCCACAGTGCCCGGAGCACAGGGCCACAGTCAAGCAGCGGTGAGACCCCCAGGCCTGTCTCGCCCACCTCGTCTGCAGGGCTCCTGCGCTTGCCCTGGAGGGAGGAGGAGCTAGACCAGTGCAGATTCCTGCTCCTCCAGGAAGGCCCCCTGGCTTCCCCACCAGGCCTGAGTGGTGCATTTGCCCCCCGGCTCTCCCAGGACTGGACAGGGAGGACCACCTCTGCTCGCCATACAACCTCAGCCTGTGCCGAGGCCTGCAGGTGGGGGCAGGTGCTCCTGACTTTTTGTTATTTGTTTTAAGCAGCTGAAGCCGTTCTTCAAAGAAAGGTGCCAGAACAGTCCTTCAGTAAAATGGCAGAAAACTCCAAATGCTTTGCCCCAAGTTGGGGGTGGGGCGCTGGGCTCCACATGCACGCTTGTGAGAGTGTGCATGTGTGCGCATGTGCAAACATGTGACAGTGTGCATGTGTGTGAGTGTGCATGTGTGTGCAAAGGTGTGAGAGCGTGGATGTGCGTATGTGTGCACGTGTGTGAGAGTGCATGTGCATATGTATGCATGTGTG
>CAUYSK010069106.1:0-28960 GCA_963575035.1 Avahi laniger | reverse complement strand
CCTGCCTCAGCCTCCCAGGTAGCTGGGACTACAGGCACTCATCACCACGTCTGACTAATTTTTTCTATTTTTAGTAGAGATGGGTCTCACTCTTGCTCAAACTGGTCTCAAACTCCTAAGCTCAAGTGATCCTCCCCACTTAGCCTCCCAGAGTGCTAAGATTACAGGTGCGAGCCACTGTACCTGGTCTTACTTTATTTTTATTAACCTTGGCTACCTAGTCTTTCTAATGTTATTTATTAAATTATCCATTTTAATATCAGCTATTAATTTTCACCTTTATTATACAAAGAGTTCCCATTTGAATTGATTCAAACAATTTTAATACTAGAAATCAACTCTGCCAACTTTATTTTATAATTACAATATCTGATTCTGTAAACAGAATTCTGGAATAATATATCATGATCATGGAAAATAGCACATTGGGTGGACTATGCAAATGCCACCATGAAATTACCTTAATTGCTAAGATGGTGGTTACTAAGTGTGTGATGAAATGATAACTACTTAGTAATTAATGGAAGATAGCCATTTACTCTAACACAGAGAATATTGAACTTTGAGAAATTTGACAATTGTAGGTCACAGTGATAAAACAGACTTCCAAACTTAGTTCAAATTAGTCTTAATTTAACACAAGTGGTTAATGACAGGAACAAAGTTGTCATACTTTTCATCCAAAGGACTGAGTGTGTTTTCAAATTGTTACTGGTTTTTAGTTCACATGTTTGTTGAGTCAGCAGTCTGAAAAGGTCTAGTCTGTTAGGCAAGGTCAGAAAATTGTTTTGTTTTGTTTTTTTTCCAGCACCCAAATCCAGAATTTATATTTAGGCTAAAGCAGAGGTTGTTAACCTATCAAATCTGACACAATTATAGGCTAGACAAAGTCTATCTACTTAAGGAGAGTGAATATCTGATTGATTTTATTTAATATCCTTATATGCTCTGGCTAAAAGCAGAGAAAATAATCAGGCATATGCTGTGGAACCATTAAAGTCAATTTGAATAATAGAGTTAAATTTGAAAATTTAACTGCTATTGAAAACAGTTTAGATTTTATGTGACATTAAAATGTTGAGATATAATCACACTCATCTCATAATTCTGCTTAAGGTTCATATTGTCAGTATTTTTATGTATAATTAAATTGTTAATTAGAAAGAATAGAAAACTCGCTTTCAACACATTTTCACTCTTACTAACGTGTTCAAATTATTTTCTTTATTGTGGCTCCTATTGTGTTATATGTGAAGATAGCAATAATATCACATTCTTGGAACAATACAAAGTGAAACAAAACAAAAACCCAGCTCTATTATTTTTCAATCTCTGCTTTTCTCTAATCTACTCATAGTAAACTTCTTAAGAGTTATATCAATTTGTCTTCATTGCCTTACTTTCTACTTCTCAATCAGTGATGAGATGATGGTACCAAGTTCTCAAATGATGTCCAGGCCACCAAATAGAGTGATCTTTTGTGGGTATCTATCTTATTTTCTCTCTCTCAACAACAGTGGGCAGTTTCCACCAAGGCCTCTTTCATTTATACTGTTTCCTTGACTTTCTTATTACTTAGAATTCCAGTTTGGTTTTCAATTCTTTTTTGTTTTGTTTTTTATTTCTGTAGTCTTTTCTAATTTTCATTCCTTCCTCATCTTCCCTCCTCTAATTAAATGCCAGAGACAGTGGCTTTTTTAAACCTGATTTTTTTTCTTCTTTTCTTACTCTAACATGTATAATTCCTACTCATCCTTTAAAACCAGATTCCTTGGCCCTTCAAATGGTATTTCAAGTTTTTATCAGTTAAATGATTTTATTTTCCCAAATGTAGTTAATTTGCTTAAAGTCTGTCCTGCTTCTTAGATACGTGATGCTTGGAATACATTGAATCTCTTATGATCTAGTACTAAGTTTCACACTTGTTTTTATATAATGAATAAATGGATGTAGAGTCTTATAAAATTCCAAAATATATTAGGATCAATAATGCAATATTTTTGCCACATGTGGGTTGAATTTCTTTTCCTGCAGATTCAAGAGGACAGAGAAATACACCTTCCATTGTCTTGCTAAATATTAGTAGTAAACCTTAAATGTTAAAAATCACAAGAAGAATTTAGATCATACCTTGTCCTTTGAGAAATCCAAAAGTTAATAGAATAAAGTGTAGATGAAACTTCAAATATTTGAATCTTTGAGCAAAAATTTGTAGATTTCTTCAATGAAAATTTACAGAAAGTGAAGATTTTATTCAAATAAATATTTTTCTATTTAAGCCCTTATGATATTGTATTTAGTTCTTATATCCAACTCACCCCATTTAATCTTTAACTGTTTGGGAATAATGGAAAACTTAAGCTGTTTCAGATAAAACAAAATAGAATCTATTGAAAACACACTTGATTTGAATGCCTCACTAGAGTTAAGAACAAATATTTCAGTAAAAACAAAACCAAAAGGGAATTTAAATAGATCTTTGAGGTCTTTTTTCCTGAAAATAAGCAGTCACATATTTTTCATAAAGACTTTTTTAAAAAGAACATGAAAATTAAAATGAATATTATTTTCAAAACACATCAAAGCATGGTTCCCATGAATAGTTTTAATATTAATTCTGCCCAGGGCAGAGGGAGTACTCTGTGGTAATGTCATTAGTGCAGTTGTGCTGAGGAAGGGGATAGTGGGTGGAGCTGTGAGCTCCGCTACCTACCCACACTAAGGTGAGCAAATGCGTGGCTTATGCATCGGATCTCTTATGTACCGCTCTCTCTGACAGCTTTCTGTAACCTGGCACCTAACCATGATCATAAATTAGAGTTCTGATACCTACGTATAGATCTGCGGAGAAGATGCTTTTCATTTTCCTACTTCTCTATGTTTAATCCCTAACTAGTTAAACACGAGATGTTACAATTTTCTGCCTGATTAGATGTCCTGGAGAAAATTACTCTGGAAATAGCACCAACAGTGTTGCACACTTTGGACACTCTGCCTGGATGGTGCCCTCCCGACACCGAGCAGCTCGGTGACCCACATGCCACACCCAAGGACTACTGATGCATACTGATACATGGCTAATGTAGTGATACACGGCGAGCCAAAGAGTCATGCTGCCTAAAACCGAGAAGCAGATGTCTTTTTAGTAATATTTAAAAAGCGTATTGATCTCAAATCTGAGTACAATTTTCATCACCTATAGTGTGTTCATTCAACACACGAGATGCGAATTCTTTATAAGGTAACCATTTTTAAGAGAAATTGGAAAAATATTTTAATTAAGGAATCTTCTCGGAAGCAAATCTTGTTGAGCAAATGAATGCAAATGTCAGAGCAAGGGAATATGCATGGGTTGCTGGATGCCTACCACGACAGCTACTGCACTGAGTATTTTGTCTGTGTTCAGTCATGCTTTCCTTGGCTGTCACCACAACCTGATACACTCCAGTGCTCCATGAACTTCTGAGACATACAGGGACATTACACGTATGGGTCACGGAATTGAGCATTCGGGGTCAGACAGGTAAGAGAGTAGGAACCATAAAATTCAATGGACAAAAAAGAACCAGCCTCCCATCTTTGCCTTTTTGATGGCTCAGGATGCAAGGGAAAACCATTCATAGAATGGATATCTTTCTTTCCAATATCTGAGCTGGCAACAGATTTAAGGACCTTATTTAAACTATGATTTGCTGGTACGAGGGCCTGTCTTCCATTTTTATTTTAGAAGGAGCCTCCTCAGGACTTCAGTGAACAAGCGAAATCTGTGATACATTGGGGCCACACCTGGTTACCAGGTCTCAGCCCTGCAAGTGTATCCTGTCCCACCATCAGAAAACAGGCTGCTCTGCCCCTCCCCAAAGGAAAAATCAGTTTCTTCCAAGATCAGAGAAGCAAGGGTATGACTGTCAATGCTAACTTGCTTTATTTTATGTATGGGGGAAATGTTCCTAGAAATAAGACATTGCTGCCACCAGAGGCCACGTGTTAGTGTCCAGTTCAGTCATCCGCGCTTCATTTACTCAGAGCATTTTATACCAAAATACTTCTTATGTGGTTTTGACTTTTTTTACCCTCAAGATAAAATAATCACGTCATATTTCCTAAAAATATATAGATAAGGCAATTGAGGCTAAGAGTGATTAAGAAATGTATCCAAAAGAGTTGGTAAGAGCTGAACCAAATCTGTTTGGTTTAAAGCTTAGTGTGGTCAAAAAATAAATACATTAAAAAAATTTTTCATAAGGAAAATATCCAGAAATGCTTGAATGTCAAAGATGCTCTGTTATTTTTCACTGCAGGAGAACTCAGTATACTCAGCACATCTTTCCTACCAAAAAAAGATTCAGATTGTTTTTCAATATTAAGGGAGTTAGATGAGGAGAACAATGGGATTATTCTCCCTTCCTTTTATTGGCTAATAATCAGGGTGACTTATAAACAATTCCCATGGGATATATTTAATCTTTTCCTAACAACCTAAGAAACTACAGCACTTAATAAAAGTATTTCTTGAGAGATGAGCTTCTAAATGAGATCTTTTAATTCTGATCCTGAAAAATAGGTTAAATATATAAGTCAGGCTTTATAGTTTGCCTTTCTTTTTGACTTGATGAGAATAATATTTCACTTCAGTTATCACCTAGAAATACAATGGCTCAAAATTTTTAAAAATGCATCTATTCTGAAAAGTTATAAAATACAGTTTTTTATGAGGGGTATATTAAATTCTTTGGGAAGAATATGGACTAAGTATTGCATGTGAGTTGCATATTGGAAGAAAATACTATAACAGCATATTTGAATAAATCAATAAGGAGAATGATAGAGTATAGTTATCAGAAAAAAAAGGTGAATTATTATTTTTCTTTGCATTTCTTTTCCAGTACAAAGGCTGAGAGAGAAATGAACTACATCAGCCTATCATCCTAATTTAGGACAAGATGGATTCTTACCTTTGAATGCTGTGCTTCTTAATCACCATTTACAAATGGATTTAAAAAATAGATGAAGCATAGCAGAGTCAAAAATTAACAATACATATCACTTCGTTTTCAGATCAAGTACAAGCATATATTCATGGTATGTACTTTTAAATTTTGAACACAATTTATTAAAATTTAACCATGTTAAGTTGGGAATATTAGAATTGAGAGGTACATTTTGATGTAACACCACCTGAATTAAATATTCATGGTATCTTTAAATCAAAAGCTGTAAAACTATTTCCAAGATCACGTTTCCATAATTCTGTATTAATAAGACTTGTTATATTGACTGCTAGCAATGTTAAAAATAAAAATGATCAAAAGCAAGCTGTATTTAAATATGCCTTCCCTGAAGTGTTTTCATGGTTATAATTTCATATAAAGTAGTTATATTCTGTCAGAAAATCTTTATGTTTCTCATTTGAAAATATTTTCGTGCTGTAATGTGATGGTATGAAAGTTAGAAAAAGTTTTCAAAGTTATAATGATTTCTTTCATAAATATATAAATATATATTCCTGATCTATTGCTGTGTGACAAATTACTCCAAAACCCAGAAGCTTAAAACAATAATCGTTTATCATATCACATCTTCTGTGGGTAAGGAATTTGGGGAGAGGCTTTGCTTGGTGGTTCTGGCTCAGGACCTCTCATGAGATTCAAGATCAGGATGTCATTGAGAGCTGCTGTCATATGTGGGTTTGACTGTGGCTGGGGAATTTTATAATATGTAAGGTGGGGCCTGCTCATGGCACTGGCTCTCAGCTTGGGGACTCTGTTCTTTGCCACACAGATCTCTCCATAGGGCTGTTTGAGGGTCCTCAGGACATGGCAGCTGGCTTCCCCAGAGCAAATGATCCAAGAGAGAAAGGCAGGTGCTGTGATCATTTCCCAGTCTTCTGCTTGTTTCACAGGTCAGCCCTATCCCATAAAGGAGAGTGGGGGAGAACTGCTTGGAGCCATTAGTGAAGCTGGTTGCTACAGCTGTCTATCTTTACTTTGTAATCACTTAAAATCTTTTCCAAGTACCTCCAAATAAACAGGATAACGAATCAGAAAGCATTTGGACTTCATTGCTCTTAGACTTTATTCATTCCATTTATAGCATATCATGTTCCAGATTAACATTTCTTAAATAGTATTTCATTTTTTTCTGACAGCTTTATTGTTACCTAATTTCTTGTGTTAAAGATTTATTAAAATATTGCTATTTTCAACAAATATATTTATTACCGATTAGGTGACAATCACTCTTCTAGGGATGGGGTTAAAAAATATTCTTAAAGATTTCGTATATAGGCAGTATAGAGCTATCCGGAACAACCGAAAAAAGGTTAGTCAGTGGAAGAAGCATTATAAAAGTGACACACAAGCATTTTTGGAGAAGTTGAGGGAGAATAAAGGAAGGAAACTTGAAGTGAAGGTCATGGACCCATGGATGATTAAATCGTATCCATGATTCTCATCCCATCTCCATTCTTAGCCATCTGGAGTAGGGACCTTGATGTGCTAAGCGTGAGAAATGTTTCACAAATACAGTCATAACTGTGATGGAAATTGGAACAGAAAAATAACAAAAAAATCAGGAGTCTTGTTTTGGCCAGACTGATTTATCTGATTAAGGGCCATTGAAAATTACAACCCAATATTAAGCTGCATTCACTGCATTTTGAATGATTTCCTTCAAAAATTCTTTCTTTTATTTTTAAGGTCCACTTTTGTGATAATTTATTAAATCAGAAAATAAATTTCAATGCTAAAGAGTGGGAATAGATCAGCATTCCATTAAAATTCTGGAGGATGAACAATTCTACCTTTCATGGCATTCCTAATTACATAGAAGATGAGGCAGTTGAAATATTTCTTCTTACTATCTCTATTCTACATAAGAAATAATTAAATTTCCTGAACTTCTCTCAATAGCTCAGATAAATCATATATAATAATTGAAAATCTCTTTTGACGATATATTTGCTTTACACATCCTCTTAGATGCTAATTCAAAATTTTAATATCTTTATTTTTTTCCTTGAATAGAAAAAGTAATACATGCTTGTAAAACATCAAACAGTAGAGGGATATAGAAAATAGAAATAAAAGTGTCCAGTTCTTGGAGTGGGAGGCAGGGTCAAGGAGATTTACATTGAACACAATCCTTGGTAATACTTTTTAAAAGAAATTCACTTGTATGTATTTTGAAAGAGTTGCTCTGAAAAATCAAAAACAAACTAGTCTTTTAAATATGTGCTTTATTTTGATGAAGGCAAGAGAAGACAAATGTAGAGATGACAAACTCATAACAACTGAAATCGTTAGCCAGAATTATTCCAAGAACTGATGGTGACTGTGATGAGCCATTGCATACAGTGGTTCATCAACCTCTTGATATTTCACAAAAATTATTCAAAATCCTAGAGAAATGACTCTTTTTGCAAGAAGGTGACCAGTATGGACAAGCTAACAGGTGCAGAAATACATGGAATAGACATTTTTCTTCAAATAGGAAGAAAAATGTGGCCCAGAATGGACTAGAAGTTCCTTGAATGTAGGATTTTTGTCTCATCTGTTCCTGGAATCATTAGTGTCCAGAGCAGTTCCTGGCCTCTATTAGCCACTTGGTAAATGCAGTGAAATAAAAGAATGAAATAATGCATGGATTCGAACTTATAAGTACTTTAAAGATGAGTTATTTGATGCACGATACCAGAGCTGAAAAAAAAATTGTCATTTAAGCAGAGGTACCACAAAAGATTGTATTAATAGCATCAATGTAAGATTCTTAAGTAAACCTACTTCCACAGTTTTGGTTTACCATTTATTTTCGTATTTCGTATATCATGCTGTAGATCCAAACTGTCACTGGGGGGATCTCCGGCAATATCATAAAAGTGGGAATGAAAATTCATACAATGTCTTTGGATATGTACTTCTTTTCAAGACAAGAAATATTTTTAAAATTATTTTTAATTCATACATAATAATTGTACAAATTCAAGGGATACGGTGTGATATTTCAATATATGTACTTTTACATCAACTTTAACATTGAATATAAGACTCCACTTTCTATGCATAAGAAATGAATTAATGTTATTTAAAGGAACATTGGATGTGAACTGTCCAGAAAAAAGTGAGCGTACTAATGTATAGCTGGTCTCCAACGACCTTTAAATTTCTTGAAGGCAGCTTCTGTGCCTCATTCTCCTTTATAACAACAAGGTCTCATAGTTCATTGAACAAAACATTGTATACAGTAGTTCATCAACCTTTTGATATTTCACAAGAATTATTCTTTAGCTTCCCATTTTATCAAATTCTGATAGTTTTTTGCTTCCAAAAACATTGTCATAATTTCTTAGGAAATAAGCTATTAATTTCATAGTTTTTATTGAATTATTTTGGTTGATTTAGCCATTATTTTAGTTGATGGGGATACAGAAGATACGTGATTTCTACCCTCATTGAGTTTATAATCCTGGAAGAACAAACCTCAAATTGCTCACATATGTGAGTCAGCTCTAGACTGATCCAGTTTGGGAGCAGGTCCAGCATGGCCCATCACCTAATGCCTCTGTCCTGTCGAGGAGACTGAGTCCCCCACTCTTTACCTATCTCTCATGTCCTCTGCCGCACCGACAAGGGCCCAGGGAGGCAACTCAAGGAAATTACTAAGTAATGCATTTCACTCAAACAAATCCTTTTTCAACTGTTGCACCTTAACACAAAATTGCCATGCACATTTATGGCTCCGACGTGCCCCTGGTTTCAGATTCCAGATGTCTCCTCAACAATTGGCCTAATGAAGTTTAGAACAACCATCCTTTCTCCCACACACAGAACTATTTTTAAGATTTTATGTTAATGTGTTGTTCTGCTCACTTTTACTGAATTTGTTGCTCTTTAACATTCATTTTGGCAGTGATATCCTTAAGCAAGAAAACAAAAATCAAAAGTGTCATTTTCAGGAGAGAATATTTCTTAACACTCATGAAATAATCCTGCATATATTAGTTGAGCTAAAGAATAACGGTCATATTTCTTTCATTCTATTCACATGGCTCATCCCATAATATTTCTAATCTGAAGTAAATTTTCTACCAGTGTATGCATTACTATTCGTATTTATTTTTTATTTATGTAAAGCATTATTATCTTCCTTTTGCTGGACTTCTTCCCTCCCCAATCTTTTATAACAAAATTCTTCCCCATGCTTTATGTGCCATTGCGTCATTCAAGGTATCCTCAGATAGAATCTTCTCCTATTTATGTAGTATTGTCGACTCTTCAGAACATATCAGAGAAACAACAAAAAGCAGTGGCCACCTGAGCAACTGAAACAGAGACCACACACTGAAGTTTATGTGCGTTAGTTACAGAATCACACACAATCCCTGACCTAAATCACCACTTTGTTACTAGTTTTTGACATGGTTTTTAATAACTTTAGCTATTATTTTCTTAACTCACAGCAGCAATTTTAGTGCACTGGAGAAAACTGGACACAACCAATAAATATAGAGACAGGCTAGAAGTACAGGTGTGTCTGACAGCAGCAGAGATGGAAAACTGCAAAAGGCAAACCCAAGAACTCTCAAAAGGTAACATTCAGGGGTCATTGAATGAAGGCGTGAACTGGTCGAAGTAGGTATTTGTAGGGCTTGAGTGGTCTTTCAACATTAGAACATAACATATCATTATGAACAGGGGTCACAGAGAATGCATACAAATATAATCATCAAATCATTCACTCATTTGTTCATTTATTCACCAAGTAAAACAGGTGAAACAGATTTTTCTATTGATGTCTGTCCTCACCCTAAATGACAAGCATGCAAGGCAATTGGGAATAATAGATTTTCTGTGGAAATTCATAACAGGAGGGAGGGATAACTTACAAGACCT
Source organism: Avahi laniger (assembly GCA_963575035.1). NCBI lineage: Eukaryota > Metazoa > Chordata > Mammalia > Primates > Indriidae > Avahi > Avahi laniger. The sequence goes on along the minus strand of CAUYSK010069106.1, from coordinate 19,070 downwards.
TAGTCAAATTTCAATTATTTCAACTAATCAGACCCCAGACTCTCTGCTGACTCTAGGTACCCTCTATGTCCCGCAACTCTTATTCTCATTGTTTCCTTCCTATGTAGAAAGTTTGACCATCCTTCACGTGTCTCCTTCAAACTCATGCTGTTCAGATCTCATCTTGGACCTTTAAGTGATTCATCAGGGATTCTCCTAAATAAAGATCATTCTTTCCTGAAAAAGAACCCTGACTTCAGCTAGCAAAAATAGTAGTTTCATCATGTCTCTACAAGAATGGTGTGTTTAAGAAACATGTTCATGTACTGGAGATATGTTTTTAAATGTTTAAAGTTGCACTACCCCTATTTCCTGAAAGTATCTATTGGGCAAAGGTAGATAAAGAAGACTTGTTAGCATTACCCTACTATAGTTAACACAGATATTGACAGCAAGCAAAAAGACTATTTGCTCAGGTATGCTGAGTAATTAATCAACTAGAATTGGCCTTTTCCATGTGTCACTGCAGTCTCCATAACTTTACCCTTAGAGATTCCTTTCATTAGTGAAGCACTGCCCTCTTCAGGCAAAATTGTCTAAAGTAATCACTACTCACTGGAAGAACACACTTCAGTCCATTAACATCTTCATGAATTTAATTTGTAAGATCATTACCTTTGTGAGGTAAAGCCTATGCAGACAAAATTGAGGAAATGATACGAGTTTTGCCTAGCAATCCTATAAACCATAAAACCAAAGAAAATAAAACAATACTTTAGATGCATGCAATCCATCAACTCATTAGAAATTATTAAAAGTATTAGGTAAGTCCACAGTTCCAACATTGTTTTCTAATCTTAATTATAAACAGCAAGGTGCTGTCAGCTGTTACTGAACTGAGAACAAATCTAATCACAGAGAACCATATTTCTAAGCATTATTTAGTCTAATGTATTGTTCTAAGCATTAAGAATATTTTGATGTCCTAGTGAACAATGCATTAGACTAATGAGATAATTGTGTCAGAAAATGTTTCTGTGAAAGCAGTCTATGAAAATCTGCAAATTATAGAAAAAAACTAGATGTTTAATTGAGCATTTAACAAATTACCAATATTACAATTTGATTTGAGTCACAGTCCAGATAAAATTATATACTAATTTGCTACTTTTGGTCATATACAAATGGGTGAAAATTAATCTGCAAGTCTAAGAATTAATTAAACTTGTTATATTATAAAATTAATTTAAATGAGTAGGAGATTGGAGTATATCAAGTTTACCCAGTAGATGCATGGTGAAGAACACTAGATTTGAAATGGAATATGCTGGATTCCAGTTACATTTTCTCTCAGAACTTGCATGAAGCAATGCTGATTAATAAAATATATAGACTTTTGAAGCCCAACATTTGGATTCAACATTGGCTCTCTGCTGTTTACTAATTCGTTACTAGCCTGGGCATTTGCTCCTCAGTCTCTGCTTCCTCATACATTAACAGAGATATGCTACTTTCTCTCTCAAGGGTGTTGTGTGGATTAACTCAGAAAGCAGATAGAAGTTCTGTATCATATGCTTGACACATAGTGAATGTCCAGTAAGTGTCAGTTTTGCTTCTCTTCTTCCCCTTGACCTTTAGAGTGTTAGTTTCCTTATTGCTAACAGAAAGAGCTATAACAAAGCTAATATCAATAAATCTAGTATAACTGTGTATTATTAATAAAATTAAAGCTAGTACATTTTTACATGAAGATGCTTTGTAAACTTTAAACTATGTCGCCCTTTAGAACATGTTAATAAAGAGGATGATCATCATGTAGTCATGAAAGAAAAGAGCATGATACTGGTCCGTTATCACTTACAGTAAAGGGTATGGTGATAAAAAATATTTCTAAACGGAGAAGGGAAGGATTTATCACTTTACCCTGGAAATATCCCATTCAGAATATTGAAGCCTATTTTATTTATGCTATGCTCGCCAAGTTTGTTCTAATAACTTCATGAATAGATTTCCATATGGAGTCCGATTCCTCAGATAAAGATTCCATCTTTGTGAAATTTTTTAGTTCGCACCTGGATTTTTAATAAATCTCTTATCAGCCTGGTTATATGATACAATAGCAAAAATGATTCATAAAGTAGCATGTCCAACACTAAAATGTGAGAAATTGATATTACAACAGCTTGAAAAGCAGAATAAGCTTCTATAATTTAAAAACAGAATTTAAAATAGAATAAAAGACCCTCTATTTTCTGAATTTACATGTAATTCCTAATATTTGTTCCACTGTTCTTCTCACTCCCCATCCAGATCTTATATTACAGGCTGTTTTTTATAGCATTTTCAAGTTCAATTCTGTTAAGATATAATTCACGTACTGTAAAATGCACCCGTTTTAGATCTGCATTTTGATGAGTTTTCACAAATGCGTATGTACACCCGTGTGTATACATCAGTGTAACTGTCACTGCAGTGATTTATCTACTGGTACTTGTAATCTTGTTCACTGAATTTTTCATTTCAGTTGTATTTTTCATCCCTAATATCTCCCTTCAGTTCTTCTTTTCGCGTGTTTCCTTTCTCTCTTCACTCAGTCACAATGTGCTTTAATCCTTGAACACACTGAGCACATTTAATGCATACTTTTTAACATCTTCCTCTGCTAATTCTATCATCTACCAGTTCTGGTTGCTTTTATTGACTAAATACTAATACAATGAGTCATATTTTTCTGCGTCTATATATGCTTAATAACTTTTATATTGAATGTGTGAAATTGTGACTATTACATTGTTGGGTGTCTTGAATTTTGTTTTCTTCCTTTAAAGAGCTTTGGTTGTTTGGATATTGTTTCCTTTCTTTCAGAGTTTCCAAGTTTGCTTTGGTAGGCAATTAAGTTACTTGCAAATCCGGTTGATCTTGTTGGAAGCTTGTTTTTATCAGGGTAGATCTACAGTAGCCTTTATTCTGGGCTGAATTAGCCTTAGTGAGAAGTCTTAACCTTTCTTGGGTCTCTACCGATTACTGTTAAAAAATTGTTCATACTGGCTAAAATTCAAACATTTCCCAGCCCTGTTGACAATCAGGAACTGTGCATTTTAAAGACTCCTGGCATTCCCACCTCGTGGCTTCTGCCCACAGTCTTCGTGAAGTTTTACCCCATGTGTGTGCTGATCCCAGGAGCTTTCTCATCATGGTGCCCTTCTCTTCCAGGTTCTGCCCTACAAATTCTGCCTGCCACAGTTTTTCTAAACTTTAATCCCTGTCTCCTCAACTGAGTGAGACAGTTGGCTCTGTTTGGAATCCCCTTCCCTGCCCTACGTTTCAGAAATTGCTTCTGGGTAGACATCTGGTGCAATCATAGTGTTCACTGTGGTCATTTTCTTCCTTTTTAGAACCAGTTCTGCACTACTTATTGTTCGATAGTGAAAATTTTTCTAAAATTAATGTTTTGTGATATAATAGTTATTTTATTGTTTAAAGCAAGAGAATAAGTCTGATCCCTGAATTCTCCCAAGGCTAGAAGTAGCTATTCATTATTATTCATTTTTCTTCCTTTCATTTCCTGAAAGAACCATACAATGTATTCCTCAGAGTGCTATCTTACGTCATCTACTTCCCTTTTATTCGACACATTACACATCGCCCCCACCTCCACCCCCACCCCAGTCTCTGGCATCTTCCTTTGTAACTTTGGTTATCAACTACCCTACCTCTAGCCTAGCCCTTTGTTTTGAGCTTTTTATTTTAGTTAGCTATTGTAGCATAATAAACCACCCCAAAATTCAGTGGCTTAAAAAGTGACCTTCACAATTCTCTGGGTTGACCTGGTACAACCGAAGAGTTCTGTTTCGTATGATCTCAGCAGTAGCCTCAGTTACCTGGCTTCCAAGATGTCTTACTCCAGGACGTCTCAAGGGCTCGAACGAGATTCTGAGACAGCTAAAATCCTCTCTTCCTTGCCATGTCACAGCTCCATGTAATCTCTCCCATGGGGCAGCTGGACTGCTTACTTGGAAACTCACAGCTCCTGAAATTGCAAAAGCAGAGTCTGACAGATTGTCTTAAGGCTTAATACCAGAACTGGCAAAGTTCACTTCCACCGCATTCAACTGGCTAAAGTTATCGCAGATTTCAAGAATTACTATATAGCTACAGTAATTAAGTTACTATAGTATCAAGGAACAGGCAGAAAAGCATATTGAAGCAATAGACTCCAAGAAGACCCAACTTTTTAAAAATAAAGTACTTATCTTGTAATAATTTCAAATTTTGAGAAAATTTGCCAAAATAATACAGAAAGTTTCCATATACCCCTCATCCAGTGTCCTCTAATGTTAACATTTTATATTACCATGGTACATTTGTCAAAACTAAGAAGCTGACATTGCTATATTACTATTAACTAAGCTCCAGACTTCATTAAGAAGTCACCATGAATGCCCATTTTTTATTCCAGGATCTAGTCCACGATCACATGGCATTTAATGAATCACCTTTATATAGTTATGTGATTATTATGATCAAAAAAACCTACAATTTATCAGGCATTGGATGGCCTTGCAAAAAATGATACTGGATTGATTGTGTGTTATAGAGAAACATGAACCTTGACCTTCCCTCATGTCTTATACAAAAATTAACGTAATATGGATCCTAATCTTAAGTGTGACATGAAAAACTACAAAGCTTTTAGAATAAAAGCTAATAGGCTAATATCTTCATAATCTTGAAGTAGGCAAAATTTCCTAAACAGGGTGTCAAAGCCACTGATATAAAGCCAAAAGAAAGATAAGTTCAATTTTATTAAATTTAAACATTTCTGCTAAACAACACACAGTACTAAAAAGTTGAAAATGCAAATTTATCATTGACAAAAGACATTGTTAATACATACATGTAAGTGATTCATATCCCAAATATATAAAGGGGTCATAAAAATTCTTGAAATCAGTAAGATAGAGACCAAAATAAAGGTAAAGTGACAAAAGACTTGAACAGGCATTTCACAGAAGAGGATGTCTAAATGTCCACAGACTATGAAGCATCAAGGAAATATAAATTAAAGTAGAAATGAGATACCACTGCACAGCTACTGAAATGACTTAAACTAAAAATGAGCACTGTCCAGTACGGGCGAGATTGTGGAGGAACTCGAATGCTCAACTATTGCTGGTAGGGTTGTAAAATGATAGAACAACTTAGGAAAAGTATTTGGCAGGTTCTGCTAAAAGCTAAATAACCTTTTTCCTTATCACCCAGCAATTCTAATTCTGTGCATATTCTTAAGAGAAGTGAGGGCATAACTTCATGAAAAGACATATGCAAGAATGCCCTAGCCTCCTAAAACACAGCAGTTTGATTTTTAATATCCCCAAATTGGGAAAATAAGAACAAACATCTATCAATGGTAGGATGAATTTTTAAAAAATGTATTATATCCATAATATAAAATATTGGCAACTAAACTGGAACAAATCATCAGTGCGCCCAGGAGCATGAATACTTCTCAGAAACATGCTGAGCAAAAGATTTCAGAACAAAAGAATTCATACTGCATGATTTCATTAATATAAAGTCTAAGAACAGAAAAATATAATCTGTGGCAATAGATATCATTATTAGATTGACCAACTCATCCAGCTTTGCCTGGAACTTTTTTTATTTTTACACTAAACATCTCACATCCAGGGAAACTTTTGTTTTTAGGCAAACCGGGAGCAGTTAGTCAATCTAGGTGTTACACTCTCTAAGCAGTTGTATTCCTTATGTATTGCTGTGTAATAAATTACCTCAAAACTTCATAGCTAAAACAACAATAAATACTTATTGTCTCAGTGGGTCCTAAATTGTGGAGGATTTTAGCACTGGCCTGGGATCTCTCATGAGGTTGCAGTCATGATATTCATCCAGGGCTGCAGTCATCTGAAGGCTTGGTAGGGCTAGGGGATTTGTTTCCAAGATGGTTCACTCCTATGGCTAGAAAGCTGGCGATGACTGTTGGCAGGAGACCTCCATTTCTCCCTGCAGAAGTGCTTGAGTGTCTTCACGATGTGAAAGTTAACTTCACTCAGAGTGTCTAATCCAGGAAAAAAAGACAAACGCAAGAAAGAAGACATAATGACTTTTATGATCTAGTCTTAAAGATCACACGTCATCTCATTCACAATAAAAAAAAAGACCAGATTTATTCATTGTGCGAGGAGACCATACAGATATGAATACCAGGGAACAGGGTTGATTGGGGTCTACCGTGAGGCTGTCTACCACAGGGGAACTCACTGAGAAGGATCATAAAACCTCCTGGATGTTGGGAATGTTTTATATGTAGATCTAGGCGGTGGTTACACGAATGTGTTTATATGATAAAGTCCATCAAGCTGTATGCACGCTTAAGATTTGTGCACTTTATTTTCTGTAGGATATTCCTCAATTTAAAAAGACAGATATAAAAAAGAAAAAAGTGACACTATGCCAAAAATGCATATCTACACATTTTACTCTGTTGCTTTAAATCCTTGAATGATTTTGTAATTACACAGAAACGAAGACAAAAATCCCTACCATAAGCTATAAGGCCATGATAGTGCCTCATCCCTTCTAGTACTATCTCACTTTTTCCATGTGACTCCCGCTCTATTCTTTCGTTTCCTTTATGGAGCAGATATCTTTAACTCTAGACTCTGAAATACCGTTCTGTCTCAAACATTCTTTTCTGTTTGTTCTTCCCTTGGTCATAGCTTAAAATTGTTTTGTCAAGTGAATTATTAAACAAACTACTCATTTAAAGATTTGGTAATTGTAGGAAAAGAAATAGACATGTGTGATGTCTTTTTAGTAAAAATTATGTATTGAAGTGATCAAATATTCCAAATTGATGTTAGAAAGAACTTCTTCAAAAATTATCACTTAATATAGATTGAGTGATAGAATTAGAAAACCACAATTTTATAACTGTAATGATGTATTTGGTGACCAAGTATAAACATTAAACATTAAACACTACAACTATTAGGTGAATGATCAGTAGGGAAATGGGCATCTTGCAGGGAGATGAGGTATCTTTCTACAGATTAATTGCTGATCTCAGGAATAAAATATAATCTTATTTTGGAGAGATCTTTCCAGCTGCACATTAACCTACAGCTCAAGCTTAAAATGACTGATAGTAAGAAAATCTACATTATGCATTGTGTACTTTTTGAAATGATGCAATATAAAGCACACAACATCATCTATGGAGTGAATCTCAGTAAGTCTTTGGAATTAACTTCAAGTTTATGTAAAATACAGGGTATAGAAAAATAAGTTAAAGACACTACAAGGACATGATTTAGACATCTCCAGAAAGTAGAATATCTCCCAAGACAACCGATACTGTCTCTTCAATATTTCTTTTATTTCAGAATATTATGGGGTACAAACATTTTGGTTATATGCATTGCTTTTGTACAGTTTAAGTCAAAGTTATAAGTGTGTCCATCATGCAGATAGTGTACAGTACTCACTAGGTGTGAATTTACCCATCCCCTCTTCCCACCTGCCACATGCTTGATTTTCATTGAGTTTTACTTCCATATGTGCACATGAGTGTTGATCTATTAGTTTCAAATTAATAGTGAGTACATACGGTATTTGTTTTTCCATTCTTATGATACTTCACTTAGAAGAATGGTCTCCACTTCCATCCAGGTTTTTATAAAAGGTATTGATTCAGCATATTTTATGGCTAAGTAGTACCCCATGGTATACATATACCACATTTTATTAATCCACTCATGTATCGATGGGCACTTGGGTTGATGCCACATCTTCACGATTGTGAATTGTGCTACTATAAGCATTCAAGTGCAGGTGTCTATAAAATGTTTGATAAAATGACTTTTTTTCCTTGAATAAATAAACACTCAATAGTGGGATTGCTGGATCAAATGGTAGGTCTACTTTTAATTCCTTGAGGTATCTCCACACTACTTTCCATAGAGATTGTACTAGTTTGCAATCCCACTAACAGTGTATAAATGTTCCTTTCTCTTCACATCCACACTAGCATCTGTTGTTTTGGGACTTTTTGATAAAAGTCATTCTCACCGGACTTAGGTGATATCTCATTGTAGTTTTGATTTGCATTTCCCTGATGATTAGAGACGTTGAGCATTTTTTCATGTTTATTGACCATTGGTCTATCTTCTTTTGAAAAGCTTATGTTCGTGTCTTTTGCGCAGTTTGTAACGGGGTTGTTTAATTTTTTTTTCTTGCTGATTTGCATGAGTTAATTGTAGATTCTGGTTATCAGCTCTTTATCGGATGTATAGAATGTGAATATTTTCTCCCATTCTGTAGGTTGTCTCTTCACTCTGTTGATCGTTTCCTTGACTATGCAGAAGCTATTTAATTTGATCAGGTCCCATTTATTTATTTTTGTCATTGCTTTGATTGATTTCAGGGTCTTCTTCATAAATTCTTTGCCTAGGCCGATAGCTATAAGAGTTTTTCAATCTCTCTCTCTCTCTCCCTCTCTCTCTCTCTCTCATATACTTACACACAAGTACACAGTTGGCCTAGGAAAGGGAACAATTTTACAGATCAAGAGAGATCAAGACAATGCATGGCCTTGACTATATGGCACTCTGTTTTAAAACACAAAAACTTTTGCCATTTTTTGGAGAACAACTTGGGGAGATTGAATATGCCTAGAAATTTTATGGTATTATAGAAATGCTGGTAACTTTTTAACTTTAATAATAATTTTAAATTATGTATAAAATATTCTTATAGTTTAGAGGCTCCTACTAAAATATTTAGGTGTGAAATTTTAATGTCTACAATTTACTTTCAAAGGTTTAGCAAAAGGGATGAAATAATTATGGCAAAAATATAAACAATTTTTACATCTAATTGAAAAATTCAAAAATCTATTTATCAGATGGATTTCTCTGCTTTTGCCACCCCAGTTGACTAAGAAAGAACCTATGAAAATTCCCTTTTCATAGTATAGACCATAATTACAATTTTTTTGTTTATTTAATATTTATATTCAACACTAGGCTGTAACTCCTTGACAGCAAGGCCCATATTATTTTATTAAATGCCATTTGAAAAGGTTCGATAAATATTTGCTAAATAAAGAAATGAGACACACAAATGTTTCCCAATTCTGTGATCATTTATTTCCTTACATTTTTTCATGTTTTTTCCTTCATAGCAGACGACACGCTTTTCTAATCCCAGTTCTGCTGGGTGAAATTCTATAAATCTCCACTCAAATACTACCTCTTCCATGAACCTCTGATCTTGCCAATCAAAATAATTTCTTCATTCTCTGTATGAGTATTACTTCACCATAACAAAAATAATAGGTTGAATCTGTGTATAAGTATAGTTATTTATTTGTGTTTATATTACTCTCTGAATTCCCTAAAAAACAAAGCCCGTGCCTTTTAATGTGTCTTTTCCTCCTAAATGCTTTATTATTTTGTGGAGGTATAATAAATACTTTTTGAACTGGGCTCAAGTCAAGTAGGTGCCAAGCACACCTTTTATTGAGTTGTTTTTTTAAAAAAGTTCTAGTATTCTTTTGTGACAAAATATTGAAGGGCTTTTTTTTTTTTTTTAGTAGTTACATAACTATTTCATAATGCTAATGAAGACAATAGGATTACCAACTTCCTTAGACAAATCCAATCTTTCATCACTGATGCTCAGTACCAGGCTGGGCTTGTGCCAGGTGTAAGACCACAGAATGCGTGGGAAGACACTGCTCAGACAGCAACAGTTGGTCAACCCAAGTGGGTAAGCCAAGGGGAGACCAAAAAAAAAAAAAAGCAGAACTTTAAATCATGCTCCTTTGCCTGTCACATTGGCTGTGTTACCCCAGAGACAATAGTAAGAGATTGAGAAATCCTTGAGCCAAAGAATTCAAAGCACATACGATGAAAGGAAAATCCGTGGAAAGCAGAGGGCAATCACAGACCAATTCCAACATGAACAGAAACTCACTGCTGTACTTTTGTTGGGTTGGCAGCCAGGGGAATGCTTTTCCAGTTACTGTTTGTGTTAATTCCTAGTAGTGTGTACTGTATTATGCATGCATGTGCACAAACAGTAACGTGTATTCTGTAGCTTTCGGCTGCCTTCTCTCAGTTACTCTTGCCGCCCATGAACCACTAGAACTGTATTGGGAAAAGGGAAAAGGAAGCAAAAGTTGTTTGGCAAAATCCAAGACAGCAGGATTTTCACAAAACAAATGAGAAGGAAAGGCAAAGCAGCTTCCCTGGGTCTCTGCATGCTGGGGTGCAGAGCCCTCCTGGCCCCCCTCCTTCCAATATTTGGTGCTTTGTGAGGCCATCCAGACCCCAGGGACCACCCTGGACAAGACACTAAGATTTTCACGGAAGGTAAATAAACTCAAGTTAGTGCTTTATTGGCAAAAGAGGCTCAACTTCTTCATTCCTGCTCCTAAATTACTCTTGCCTTTCTCTTAAAATGAACGGAAACACTTTCGGTCTAGAGGTAGGGAAGCATCTACGAAATGTAGCTTTGTGCTTTTTGTTAAGCATCCCTGTTTTATTATTTGGTTTTCCAAGGAGCGTATCATTTCTCATCTGAAGTTTCTTTTTATTTTCTTTTACATAACCTTAAAGTCATGCTCTCCACAAAATAGAAATAGATTCTTAGAAGCATTTAGATAACCATTTGCCGGAAATCATACTTTTTTGACATAGTGTCTGTAATAAGCATGCCAACAGATGTATTTTGGGGAAAAAGTGATGCACGAAAGTATCTATGAAGTAGTTTGTGTGATTATTCCAGAAAACGGAAGCCAATAAGAAAGATGCTATGAACCAAGCCTAGGTTAGAGCTCTATGCAGAGTTTATGAATGTGAACTCAGATTAGAATGAGAACTTAACCAAAATAAAATACTACAAAATGCTGATGTCTTTCTTCAGATTATCTACATTGTCATCTCTTTGGAGTTAACAGTCTTTTGGAATCCAAGTGTTCATGCATGCTAAATAAATTGGATGATGGATCATTTGCAAATTAAAATATTGTATCTACCTACCATGACAAATCTAATTTTGAGTCATGATGATAAAAAAAAGATTCACAGTAATTTTCATATCAAGATGTTCAGGAAATACTATTTTCTGAATTCAATTTTCTCCATTTAAAGCACATCATTTATTCAATAAAAGTATTAATATGAGATTATGGTTTGGATTTTACCATACTCTTTATGTACAGATTTAAACACTTATTTATTGGCATTGTTTTTATTTGTTGTTGTAAAATCTAGCATTTATCTAATATTCAGTGGTTATAAAGTACTTTCACACACAGTCTTTAATTAGCATTTTAGAATATATCTTTGAGAACAATATCATTATTGTTATATTCTTCCATTTTTATAGAGCTGGAGTAATAAAGCAAATTGCCCAAGGAGATGGCTAGCTAGCATCAGAATCTTCAAACTCTGTTGGCATGGCACCATGTCTGACTGTTCACACTGATTTAAAGACACATCACCACAAATTTCCAAAATCAGTGTTTAGATTCTTTGACTGCTACGTTTCAATATTCAAAAGAAACACTTATTATTGCTCCTATACTCAATTCTCCTCCCTTAAACACTAAAGCAATAGAGTACAAGAAGTTAAGAATCAGATTGTTCAAACCGTGTGAAAGATTTAACCACTCTGGTTTACTAAAAAATGTCTCTTCTGCTTACTTGACGGGTAAAAGTGTTCTTTTGTGTGCGGTATCCTCAAAGAATGTTGCAAGAATATTATATGGAAATAAATGCTTACCTATCTCCTGGAACCAAGATCATTTTGATCTTGATTCCGAATGGAAACTTGTATAGGAAATACAGAATTTTAGAAGGCAAGTTCCTGAATCCATTAGTACATTGTTCATATCCACAGTGTACTAGGGAGGGGATATGTCCAATCATCAAGAAGACAAAGAAAAGGACAATGGAAGGAGAAACATTTCAATAGGGCTATAGACTTAACAACATAACATATATGAGGTTCTGTCTTATCAAGTGAATTATGATTTCAATTCAACTTTCCACATGAGGAATGAGGTTGTTTAATGCTTCCTCCGATGCTTCTAGAACAGAAAAGTCTTAGAGAATAAGCTGAAGCTTGTATGAAATGTTTCATTATTTAATTTTATAAATTTTGTAAAATGAAAGCTTTCCTATTAAAAACAATTAAGATTAAAGAGAACACTGTTAGCCCTAAAAGCTCCATCTGGCACCTCTCTCTGCCTGTATTCATTGGAATGAGAAAACATCCTTTCCCTTCTTCGGAGGCCATTCTAAAATCCATGGACTGAAAATTGTGAATTGAATGCAAAACTCTGATCCTGTTTATCTTCTGAGAGCTGTGCACCATCCCTAAAAGAAATGGTGCTTTAATTTTTTAAAACTTCACTTTTATGCTGGGTATTGGATTCTAGCAGCACACAATTTTAAAAGATTCTATGTAAAATCAGATCATTGAATGAATCACCACTCTAATGATGTAACAATATAAAACAAGAGACCACCCTGAGCATAACTTTCGAGATTTTCATTGAATTAATCATGGAATTTAAAATTAGGTGAAGCAGAACTCTGCCAATTTGGGATATATGGAGGAGCTTCCAGCAAAGCCATGACCCCAGTACGAACAATCAGATGAGTCGGACAAAATATAAAACAACTTGTTTGACTACATGGCAGAGCTTCTGAAGAAACCAGAATTTGAGAGACTAAAATCTTGGAAATAAAGGCATGGCAGAAATGTGAGCTGGTATGATGTGAGTTGCTTCCTGCTCAGGACGCCCATCATACATGCCCTACCTCAATCCCAACCAGATTGATGATTCCCTGAGGAGAAGGATCAAGCCTTGTTTGTTCTCCTTGTCTTCCTGATACCAAGTTAGTTCCTGACAAGCAGTAGACACTCAGGAAATGCATATAGAATGTATGAACAAATGAATGAATGGATGGATGCCTAAGGAGACACAGTGTGCAGATTCTTTAAGTACCCTTGATTAGTTAGGACATCAAAGGTGAATTTTCCCCAGGCTTACTTAAATAGTCAACTGTCCTCACAGATCACTAGGTCCCTGCCTTCTCATACCTGCACCTACCCACACCACAATGGCGCACTGGAAACATATTTGAGAATCCTTACCTCTCACACCGCCATGACCTTATGGGTTAATTAGCAAGTCTGATTCCTCTCTCCCCATCTTACTTCAACTCTACATGCATGTGCACACACATACACACATACACACACACAACACAAATACACAAAAGGTCAAATTCTGGAAGAAAGAAAATTACATTATTGTACTAGGCTTTAATTTCCGCAGAATCCTCTAATTCACAATGTTATTTTTTCACAAATTAGTATACAAGCAATACTAATAAAATATGGTTTCTTTTTAGAATCTTACCTTGACTCACATTGACTTACACTGATTCATTGACTCAATGAATCTTACATTGAACTAATTCACTAGCTTCCTGGAAAGAACCTGTTTAAATCTTATTTAAATTATTATTTTCTTTCTGTAAGTTTTTTTCTCTACATTTTTCTTCTTTTCCCTCTAAAAATTAATATAAGTTTAAAAAGTTAACATAAAATATTAAAAAGTAATAGTTATGAAATATAGCATTCTTAAAATCTTTGACTTTCTACACACTTCAATCTTCTAAATATTTCCCAGGGAAATGCCTTCTTGCCTGGCATTCAATCTTCAAGTGACACTAAGATTCCAGAGTACCTTATATAATATATTAATACTTTTGAAAAGGGAGGAACAGGTAAAAGAACAGGGAAAAACAACCAACAGTTATTTTATTATTTAACATTTGACCCAGTGCATATACTACTGCCCCAAATTATTTTGTGCAGAATGTTGAGCATATAAATATTCTACATATTTGGCCTGATAAAATCAATATTCCTTTATGGCTGACTGGCAACTCATGAGCTTCTTAATACAGTTCATCAAATTATGCTATTGAAAAAAGATTTTCAAAGAATATATTAATAAAACTGCCATTATTATCTCCCAACTGAACTACATTTTTATATCATAATTGCTACAAATATTATAGAATTTTGTCTCAAAAAATCTGAACATACTTAATAGTAAAATATTGTTTGCAGAAAAATAAGAGTTTTTCACTGAGATACTTGCTTAGGAAGAGGAAAAGGTTTTGAAGGAATTTTGGATGATTCGTTAACATATCTCTAGAGGCAACCTGAGGGATTCAGAAAGAACGTATATTGCCTCCTTTGGAGGCAAGTTACTGCCTTTTACACTCTGTGATAACCTAACATCAGATAATTGCTATTTAAATGTATCATTGGCAGAAGAAGCAATAATTATGTGACATTTTCTGTGGTTCTAAAAGTCTTCCCTTTGTTCCTATCAAAATTAACTTGACATTTTTTAAATTTTAAGTCCATAAAGTCCAATGCCTACCAGAATCTTTCTCATAGTAGGTATAGAGTTGATGTTTGAATTTCCTTCAAACTACAGTGTTTATTGTTCTCAGGTCCACACAATTTTCTTGTAATTGTTGTTCATTTACCTTAAAAATAAGATCAAACACCCCCAGTAATTTTGGTGCCTTTTTTTCTTTGGGTTCTTTTACTGATTCCATCTACAGTATAATTTGGGGACTGTTTAGTACATGCAAAGTATATTAAAATATCATTAATGTAAATATTTATTATTTATTGATTGATATTTATTATTAAGTGGCACCTAACTTAAAAACTCAGTGTTTTAAAACTTGTTCATCAACATGAACACTGTTTTAATATCTTTACCTAATTACATGGTTCCTTTTACTAGGACTATCTCTAGGCAGATGCAAAATCTGAAAAATATATTTTCAATGACCCTAGCATCTGGTTTTGGGCCTCTATTATATATTATAAAAAATAATCTCCAAACTCTTCTGAAATTTTTATTAATCTACTAGGTAACTGATTGACAACTTGAAGTATATCACCTCTTAGACCTAATTCCACTTCATTAGCATTAGCAATGATGATAGCTGGCTTTTATTTACAGCCTCCTATGTGCTAGGCAAGCTAAGTACTTTTCAAGTAATAATAGAAATGCAACCTCCTTTTATTCTTTCTTTCTTTATTTCCCCATCTTAAACTTTACGGATTTTAAAATGGTTGGTAAAATATTTTCAACAATTTAAAGATGTAAAACACAGTATCATTTTGGAACCACTGGGACATAGAGCGGATTAAAAGTATGTTATAATCTCTACAAAAGAATATGGCTGTGCTTGTGGTATAGTTTTAGAAAGCTTCAGTTCTTCTATACCAAAGACATGGGTTTCATTTTTCCTAATAAGAAATGCTGATAAAGAAAAAAAATTGTTTTATGTTGACACACATAAAAAAGAGACCAAAAAAAAAAAAAGTTGAATAAAAGGTAAGAAATAGGCTAACATGAAGCCAAATTTATCTTGGAAAATTAACATGGAAGCGCTCCCCACTCCACCTCCTCTCCTGTCAAAGTCTTACAAAAATATCAGTGACAATGAGGGGAAAAAAATCAAAGATGTAAAAAAATTTTGGAGCTCCAAATATGTTTAGGATATAACCTCCCTCAACTCAGACCACTCTCTGAGGCCTACAGAGGTTGAGTGATCATGGTCAGAAGCTAATTGGCAGTGGAAAAGAGACTAGAACCCAGGTATCCTGTATTCTAGGTCAAGTTTGTTTTTGGCCATAGTATATAATTGCCTTCTTTTTAACACTGAGTTCTTTTTAGATATTTAATAGTAAAATAATTGTAATTTAGAGTAAAATAATTTGCTTTCTGATTATATTAACTATTTACTATTAACTACATGACAAAGGAAATGGCATTTAAATTAGGGAAACATCTCACCTCTTATCTGTGAGATATTGTTAGAGACATTGACTCCTGCAGATTAAATGTGATACTTGATGACATTTATGGAAGACTGACTATATGTTAGACCCTGTTCTAATTTATCTATACATAATAAATTATTTCATTCTTACATCAGTTTGAAGTATATATCTCATACAACCAGAAGATATTGTGTTGGAAACTGATGCTACCAAGTAGTCTGGCCCAGAGCCTGTATGTATTAACACATCATACATTCAAAATTATTATAAATAATATCAATTTAATTTTAAAAAGCAGCCATATATCAGTCTCTAAATGTAATGCATTGAATATTACCGGTGGCTTTAAAGCCCCTACATAGTCTTTTCTCCATGCATTCTTCTCTCAGACCCAGCATTAACCACTAATCAGAATTTGGACCAGTAGGTTCTTTTGTTTTAATTCATGACTTCCCCATATTTATGGGCATAATAAGGACATATAAATTGTCTCAGTTTGTAATTTATCTTTTTGTCATTTTTAGAGTGACCTTTGATGAAAAAAATACCTTAATTTTATAATAGACACTAACCAAACATTTCCTTGATGGTGAGAACCATTTGGTAATCTATAAATGTAAACAAAATGTTTAACATTAGCATAACGACACACTCTCGTTATTGGTCTATGCATAACAACTTTAGTCTCTTACCTATTTTAGTTTTTAAAATTTATAATGTATTATGAACCCATGAAATCATCACCCTTACCAAAGCTAAGACCTTAATAATAATAACATCCTGTACAGATACCTGTCCAGCCTATTTCCTCACTCTCCTCCTTGATATTTGAGCTAATCTTCATCTTGAATTTCTTGTGCATTTTTCCTTACTTTCAGTTTATTTTATATATGTGTGTGTGTGTGTGTATATATATTTTTTCCCAAAAATATATATGTGTGTGTGTGTAATATATATATATATATATATATATTCCAAAAAAGCTTTTGTGTGTGGTTGTTCTTTGCATACACACACATGTTCACACAATAATTTTAGGTTTTACATGATTTTCAACTATATAAACAAGGTATTTCGTGCATATGGGAATACCTCAGAGACATTGCAGGTTTGGTTCCAGACCAACACAATAAAGCAAATCTCACAAAAAAAGAAAGTCACAGGAAACCTTTGTTTCCCAGTGCATATAAAAGACATACTTATACTCTACCATAGTCTATTAAGTGTGCAATAGAATTATGTCTAAAAAACTATTAATACACACTTTAATTAAAATACCTTATTGCTAAAAAATGCTAATGATAATCTGAGCTTTCATTGAGTCGTAATGTTTTTTCTGGTGGAAATTTTTGCCTCAGTGTTGATGACTACTGAATAATTAGGGTGGTAGTTACTGAAGATTGGGGTGGCTGTGCCAATTTCTTAAAAGAAGAAAACAATGAAGTTTGCTGCACCCACTGACACTTTTTTTTATTTCAGAATATTATGGGGGTACAGACATTTTGGTTAACATATAATGCCTTAGCCTTGCCCAAGCCAGGACTACAAGCATGCCCTTCCCCCATATAGTGTGCTCTACATCCATTAGTTGTGAGTTTACCCACCCCCACCACCTGCCTCCCACCTGACCGACATCCAGTGAATATTACTACCATGTGAGCACTGTAGTATTGATCAGTTAGTACCAATTTGATGGTGAGTACATGTGGTGCTTGTTTTTCCATCCTTGTGATACCTCACTTCGAAGGATAAGCTCAAGCTCTGTCCAGGATAATATAAGAGGTGCTAGTTCACCATTGGTTTTTGTAGTTGAATATTATTCCATGGTATACATATACCACATTTTATTAATCCATTCATGTATTGATGGACACTTGGGTTGTTTCCACATCTTTGCAATTGTGAATTGTGCTGGCATAGACATTGGAGTGCAGATGTCTTTATTATAGAATGTCTTTTTTTCTTTTGGGTAGATGTCTAGTAGTGGGATTGCTGAATCAAATGGTATTTCTATTTTTAGCTCTTTGAGATATCTCCCAATTACTTTCCACAGGGGTTGTACAAATTTGCAGTCCCACCAGCAGTGTAAGAATGTTACAATCTCTCCATATCCATTCCAGCATTTGTTGTTTTGTGGCTTTTTGATAAAGGCCATTCTCACTGGAGTTAGGTGATATCTCATTGTGGTTTTGATTTTCATTTCCCTAATGATTAGAAATGTTGAGTACTTTTTTATATGTTTGCTGGCATTATTCTGTCTTCTTTTGAAAAGTTTCAGTTCATGTCCTTTGCCCATTTTTTATGGGGTTGTTTGATATTTTTTCTTGTTAATTTTCTAAAATTCTACATAGATTCTTCTTAGCAGCCCTTTATTGGATGTGTAGCTTGCAAATATTTTCTCACATTCTGTAGGTTGACCATTCTGTATAATGATAGTTTCCTTGGTTGTGCAGAAGCTTTTTGATTTAATCAGGTGTCATTTATTTATTTTTGTTTCTGCTGTGATTGCTTTGGGGATCTTCTTCATAAATTCTTTGCCTAGGCCAATGTCTATAAGAGTTTTCCCAACATGTTCTTCTAGAATTCCTAAGGTTTCATGCCTTAGGTTTAAGTTTGTTATCCATTTTGAATTGATTTTTGTGAGAGATCAGAGGTGGGGATCCTGTTTCAGTCTTCTGCATGTGGTTACCAACTTTTCCCAGCACCATTTATTGAACAGAGATTCCTTCCCCCAATGTATACTTTCGTCTGCTTTGCCAAAGATTAGATGACAATATAAGGATGATTTTATATCTGGGTTCTCAGTCCTGTTCCAAAGGTCTTTTTCTCTGTTTTTGTGCCAGTACTATGATGCTTTGGTTACTATAGCTTTGTAGTAAAGCTTGAAGTCTGGTAGACTGATGCCTCCCAATTTATTCTTTTTGCTTAAGATTGCTTTGGCTATACGAGGTCTTCTCTGGTTCATATGAAATGTAGATTTATTTTTTCTAGATCTATAAAGAATGATGATGGTATTTTGATAGGGATTGCATTAATTTGTAGATCACTTTAAGTACTATGGACATTTTAACAATACTGATTCTGCCAATCCATGAGCGTGGTAGAGTTTTCCATCTGTTTACATCTTCTACAATTTCTTTTTTCAGTGTTTCATAGTTCTCCTTGTATAA
>CAUYSK010069105.1:0-27276 GCA_963575035.1 Avahi laniger | reverse complement strand
TATATATAGAAAAAATTAGCCAGGCATGGTGGCGCATGCCTGTAGTCCCAGCTACTCGGGAGGCTGAGGCAGGAGGATCGCTTGAGCCCAGGAGTTTGAGGTTGCTGTGAGCTAGACTGATGCCACGGCACTCTAGCCCGGGCAACAGAGTGAGACTGTCTCAAAAAAGAAATTCACCAGACAAAAATACTTGCAGTAGATTATAAGTTTCAAAAGGATGGGCTTTTTCCTTTTTCTTCGAGTTCAATGACATCCTTTTTGCCAAAATGGTACCCACGTGTTGGGCAGACTGAGGAGAATGGGGACCACTGGGAGCTGCGTCCTCATTGGACATCAGCTGCTCCAGACACGTGCTTTACAGAATTGCAGAAACTCTGGTATTTTTCAGAACTGATATTCATTAGCATTGTTGTAAGAGTCTATAAATACAGTGAAAGGCATTTACAAATAGACATTATAAAATGCTTACACACCCACAGTCTGAACACTGTCAAAACACCAGCTGCAGTTTCCCTACTTGGAAGGATCAGAACCTTTTTTAAACTACACCTACTGTGTTTTCAAAATAGGCTCACTTCTGGCCCTGTGTAGAAGATCATTCCAACTTAAGCCCATATCTGGCTCTTGGCACGAGGGATCAGGGCTCAGTTAGAGAGACAGGAGGGATCCCAATCTCCTTCCTGTCAAAATGTGGCTGGCGCTTCAGAGTCTGGGGAGAAGTCACTCAGGGATGACTAGTTCCTGTTTCTCCAGGGTGGTCCCTCATGGTTCAGAGCTTCAGACCATCTATACAGTACCTGCAGGCAAATCCCAGAGATGTGAAACACTCTCTGAGTCAGAAGCCCCTCCCTGGTAAGAGTTCACCCCAGGTCATACTAAATACCACTTGAGGGGCAGCCACCTTGGCCAATTTGGAGCATAATAGTTTTTTCCTTTTATCCAGTGCCATTAGAACAGTGCTTCCAACATTGGGGCTAGAGCCTCTAGTAGCTACAAGCAATCTGTACCTTCAGTTTTCATTCTCATGATATTCTTTATAATGTTAGCAGTTGTAAAGACAAAATGCCCTTGTAGCAATAGTTTTTCATTGTTAGCCATGGTCGTGGAATGTTTTTAGTTTCTTAGGATTTCTCAAACAGGGATATTGTATTAATATTAGTCTTCTCAGGCTACCATAACAAAACACTACAGACCAGGTGACTTAAACAACAGAAATTTATTTCTTCACAGTTGTGGAGGCTAAAAGTACAAGATCAAGGTATTGGCAGAGTTGGTTTCTTCTGGGGCCTCTCTCCTTTGCGTGCAGACAGCCACGTTCTCACTGTGTCTTCACGTGGTCCTTCCTCTGTGCATGCATACCCCTGGTGTCTCTGCATCTAGATTGGACACCAGATTGGATTAAGGCCCACCCTAATGGCCTCGGTTTACCTTAATCACCTCTTTAAAGGCCCTATCTTCCAATACAGTTACATTTTGAGGTACTAGGGGTTAGGGCTTCTATATATGAATTTTAGGGAGACACAGTTCAGCCCATAACAGATTATGTACTTGGGGATCTACAAGAATTTGTTTTTTGTTTAAAAAGTGCTGACATATTACTCAAGTGCGAGAAATGCTTTAAAGATGGAGGTACTATGGTCTGAATGTTTATGTCCCCCACTCCTCAAATTCATGTGTTGAAATCCTTACCACCAAGGTGATGGAATAGAAGGTGAGCACTTTGAGAGGTGATTAGGTCATAGGTGCAAACCCCTCACAAATGGGATTAGCGCCCTTATAAAAGAGACCCCTCACCCTTCCACCATGTGAGGACACAGTGAGAAGGTACCATCTATGAACCAGGAAGCAGGCACTCACCAGACACAGAATCTGCTGGCATCTTGACCTTGGATTTCTCAGCCTCCAGAACTGTGAGAAAAAACTTCTGTTATTTATAAGCCACCCAGTCTATGAGATTTTGTTATAGCAGCCAGAATGGACTGAGGCAGGAGGTTAGAAATGGGATCAAGAATATAACTTATCCACAGGTTATTTCCTTAAGGTGTGTGAGACCCAGACAAATCACAATGTTTGCTTACTCATTGAGTTAAACAAAAACTTTTTTGGCATACCTACATGTGTAAAACATTGTATTAGGAGGAAAGAAATGACAAAATCCTATTCTGAAGAGTAAGTGGAGAAGATCACTAGATATGTATGTAAATATGAAATGCTTGGATAAGGATTGGGGTAGAGGGGTGTGTCGCATGAAATGAGACGAAGTGGCTCTCTAAGTGCTAAAGGGGGAGTTACATTTGCTCAAGGAGAATGGGAGGGGAGGGCATTCCAAACATTGACAGAGAGTGAAGATTTAGAGGCAAAGAAGATGATGAAATATCCCAGAATTTGGCCACAACTCACAGGACCATCCCCTAGCCCCCACCCCACTCTGCGGTCCAACATTTCTCTAATGTTGAAATTATGAAAAGAGAGCTCTGGAAGGCCACTCAGAGGTGACCCTGTTTAAGCTAGCCCACCAGCCATTTTATTGATGAAGTACCCAAGTTCCAGAGAGGTTAAGCAGCCTGGCTGAGGTCACACAGGTGGTGAACAGCATGTTTAGGTGTAGCACACCTGGCCTAGACTTTTAAATCTAAAATTCATTAACTCCACACACAGGCCGACTGGTTCCCGGGTAAGATGACCTCTTGGGGCACCTATGGTCAGTGTGATTCTTAATAGGGCAGGGACCAGGCAATCTCACCTTTTACCTTGATCATATTGTTAAAGAGAACGAAGAGAGAACGTGAGCTGCCTGAATTGTATGAGTCTCTAGTCACTATAAAAGTAAACTTTAAAAGGAAGGGAAAATTCACCTATAGTCTTATCCTAGAGACAACTACTGTTAACATTTTGGACTATTTCTTGCTCATCTTTTTCCGGAGTATGATTTGGTTTGTTTTTCACGAATTTTACCACGAATTTTACATAGATATGATTGCTCTGAACATCATGCAACTTTGTCTTGAGGGGAAAAACTGTATTTATTGTACAAATACATAATACGTTCCCATTTCAGAAAATCTGGCAAATGTTCACGAATTCCACAGATGTTTTTTGAGCCCTTTCCATGTACTGGGTGCTGAGCTGGGTGGTAGAAATCACCTATCAGATTACCCAGGAATAGCCACTGTAAATATTCTTCTAGTCTCAACAAAAAAAATTCCCCTTCCTAATATGTCAAGAGGGCACGTGGGTGTATGTGCATTGCTATGTGTGTCATTTTTAACCTGCGTTTGTCCCTTACCATTGCAACATAGGCATTCATTCTTGTTAGTATAAGCCATTTATAAAGATCGTTTTAATAGCTATGTAAAAGTCCATCAAATATCATAGTTTATTCCAGTGTTCTCCTGTTTATGAAAGATTCCAGTTCTTTTCAGTCTTTCTTCATTCCAAATGACACTGATTATAAACACATTGATGCACAAAACCCATTTGGGTATTTCGGACTATTTCTTTAACATAGACTAACAGAACTAGGTCGAAGCATAGGAGCATTTTAAATGCTATTGATATATACCCTATTCTTAACAATTACTTAGTTTTACCCTGCACCAACCATTCCACAAAGGATTTGAGGTAACTTTCAAACATATGCATTATGTTAAGTGAGATAAGCCAGGCACAGAGAGACAAATACCATATGATCTCATATGTGGAATCTAAAATAGCTGAACTCATAGAAGTGGAGAGTAAAATGGTGGTTACAAGGGCTGGGTGGATGGGGAAAGGGGAGACGTTGGTCAAAGGGTCCAAAGTTTCAGCTAGACAGGAGGAGTGAGTTCCCGGTCTATTGCCCAACATGGTAACTATAATTAATATGTATTTCAAATCAGCTAAAAGGGTTTTCTATTACAAAGAAATAAATGTCTGAGGCAACGGATATGCTAATTAGCCTGATTTGAACATTCTGCAATGTATACATCTATCAAAACACTGCATTGTGTCTTATGAATATATATAATTATTTGTCAACTAGAAACAATAATTTATACCCCAAAGAAAAAACAAACAAAAATACAATGAAAGAATACTTGAGAGTGACAATAAAAGGAAAATAAGGGTAGAAAACTAATAAAGCCCAAGATGAAATGAGCGCAGCAATGTACAACAGAGTCCTCTAGAGTCCCTCAAGGTGGGCTCACACTTGACTGGAAGCTTCCAGCTGTCACATCACAGAGGGAAATAGCAGCTCCAAAATTGACAGTTACCAAAATACACAAATAAGCCACATGTTCAGAAGCAGCTGAGTTGTTCTGAGATACATTAACATTTTGCTCTGATTAACTCACGAGCAAAACTCCTCCTCCCCACCCACAGCGCCTCCGACTTACTCCCCGGCTGCCCACCAGGGTGCCATCTCAAACCATCTTCCACCCTTGACCAGAAAAAAAAAAGCCTAGCAGACTTCACTAGATTCACTGCCTGCCTGAGTGGCCTCTCTCCCGGGCAGGACACACATGTTCTTATAAGTTTTGGTCTTTGGTGTGTTCCAAAAAGGACAGGCCTGTCTGGCTGTGGGTATAACTCGAGTTCAGCCTGTTAGTTTGAAGGATGACAGTGCTAAATTCTTAAGGCTCCATGGATACCAAATAATGATGTTTAAGGGCCCTCAAGAACTTATTTCTTTGTATCTGGGGAAAGGAAGACTTTTAAAAATGAAATTGGTTTTCTACTACTAATTCTGCATTTCTGAAAACATTTCATTCAGAAGATTAGCTTCAAATTAGTGGATGCTGGGGCCCCGACAATAAAATGTTTTGAGATAAACGTCTCACATCCCACCGTTCCTGTTGGCTTGGGCTACATCTAAGGCAGTGGCCCTGTGGGGTGGGGGTAGAGTCTGCTACGGAAACCTGGCCTGGGGGGCCCCACAGCCTTAGGAAGTTGGGGTGAGGCAGGAAATAAAGGCCCTTCTCTGAAGCGCAGGCTGCTTTCCCTTTCCAAATATAGGAGTTCATGCTCTACCTGAGCTGCTGTTTCAACCTGGCTCTCAAAGGCCCAGCAAGTCTCATAACACACACTCACAGGACAGGCTTGGAACTATATTTTCTCTTAGTGGAGGCCAAGCTGTTGGCCCAGGCCTAATCCCTGGGACTCTCACCTCTGTCTGAAGCTCTGGTTGAGGGTGTTTGCGGTTAAGAGGTAGTGTTGTCTGCTTGGGAACTGTGGGGGAACTTACCTCCTTCCATTGGTCCTTCTCCACCGTGACGAGGATACCCCCACCACTACCCCTTCTTGAGCGAGAAACCCAGGAGTCCGTCCTGTCAGTTCCCTCCTTCGGACTTCACACACACCACCCTCCCTGACCTCCAGGTTTGTAGGTCTTTTGCTTCAATTATCCCTCTACCCCTGTTACCTCCAAGACAAACCAAACCCTGCAGTGCCCAGCCTAGCAGTCCGGCCTTCGCCAACCTTGCCAGCCTTTCTCTTCTCGCTTCTCTCTGGGGGCTTCAGGCTTTGGCCCTGGGAACCTGGCCACACTGGTGCTCTAACCCACGCTTGGGTCCTTGCTCAAGCACACCCCTTACGTATACGTCCTCCTTCCCTTTTCCTCTAAGGCCCAAGTGTAACGCCACCTCCTCTGCGTGCCCCTCACCCTCCTCCATGCAGATCTCCTGCCTAACCCTGTCCTTTTCTTCCCATGGGACTCTGACATACCTGCATCTTCTATAGCCTGTGCCATGTAGACCTGCAGTTGTCTGTCTCTCCCATTTAGACCATGAGCCCTTCCAGAGCAGGTACTGCCTCTTAATCCCCCCAGCACAATAGGTATAGGCAAATGCTTGTGACTGCTCCCTGTATAGTTCAGCTTCCAGCCATGGTGGCCTTCAGGAGCTTTGAGACGGACTATTGCTGTTGCTTTGCTGGGAGCAACTGCTCCGCTTCTCCCGCTCATTTTATGGGCAAGCGCTTGGATAATCTTGTTTACAGCTCATCCCCCCAAAAGGGCCCAAAGGGCTGCCTTTTAGAGGAAGTTGGAGGAACCTTCTGCTTGTGCATAAAGAGGCTGTTTCTCTCGTCTTGAAGGCCTGTTCCCGTCCCAAAGAGCTGCTCATAGCCCAGATACAGAGGGAAGTCACTCGTGTCCTGATGGGCATGGGGCATCCACCCAGGAGCCATCTAATTTTACAAGCCTGTGCCCCAGCGCCAGCTTTCAGGCTGCCAGATCTCAACTCGACACCTTGTACCTGTCAACAGCCTGCCTGATGCCTTAGCCCAGGCCAGCAAACTTTCTTCTCAAGGTTAAAAGTAGCTGACCTTTGACAAGCAGCATTGGCAACATTCCTTGTTCCTTAAAAGGAAAGCTCCCAGTTATCATTTGCCGGTGCTTATTTGGCCATACGACAGGAGCAGGCCCCACATCACACCCTGTGTACCCAGCAGGAGGCTTCGTGGCTGGAGGTGCATTGGCGGTCGGTTATTATTAAAATAGCCATCTTCGACAATGTGTGCCAGAGAGGGGCACATCCAGTCTGTCAGCTGGTTTACACTCCAGCCCATGTGGCTGGACGGCTTGTTGGCTCTCTGGCTCCCTCACAGGCGACAGTGCCACCCACCCCACACGCAGCACACTCCTTAACGTGTGTGCAGCAAGAAAGGTGACAGAATGACAAGGACACGCACCAATTGTTAAATGTCTGGACTTGTGTTTTTAATGTAGGGGTGACGGTCCAAAGATTGACTTGGCGGGCAGTTCGCTATCCAGCATCCTGGACAAGGATCTCTCAGACCGCAGCAATGACATTGGTGAGTAAAGACGGTGTTCTCGCTTCTCTTTGCAGAGTTAGAAAAGAGCTGCAGAGCCCGGCTTGCCCCTTCAGGCATTGTGATGAGAACTAAGGAAACCATTGTAGTGCAAGGCTCACAGCCCTGGCTTGGCTTTAGGTGTTGAAGTTTTGTAAAGAAGGGAAGCTATGCTGCTTTTCACATTAAATCAGAATGCCTGGGATCTGTACCCTTCCTGGCCTTAGGGGAAATTCCTTTCAAGGTCTAATAAAATAACGAGTAAGCCTTTTTATAAAAGCAGGCATTAGCCCTTCATGTTCATATTTTCCAGTGATTTGCGTATTTGGTGTAAAAAGGTGAACGGGTGCAAATGAAGACTGACAGGGTTTGTTGTAGATGCAGCACTAAGTGTTTGGACTTTGAGTTTAAAATGAGGTTCGATGTGCTAATTGCCACTTAGTTTAGAATGAGAGTGAGTTTTCCCAAGGTCAGGATACCACCATGTAATAAACAGGAAGAGGCTAAAATGTCTCTGGGGAAAGCAAAGTCAGAGGTCCTTTTGGAGGTGTGCTTGGGTGGGTGTGAGGCCACATGTGCACTGGTTGAGGCCACTGGTGGTCTGACCTGGGTGACAGCCCTATAGGAAGTCCAGACTCAGGGACTAATATTTGTTAGCTTTACATCTTTTATTTGTACCTATCAAAGTCATAAGGTAGCATTCTCTCATATTCTACATAATGTAGAGGGCTATGTTTTGGAATTTACCTTGTTTTAGTTGAACTTTTTATTTTGAGATCATTGCAGATTCACATGAGGTTGTAAGAAATAATACGGAGAGATCCGTGTACGCTTTACCCAGTTTCCCCCCAGTGGCAACGTGTTGCAGAACTATAGTACAATATCAACACCAGAATATTAACACTGAGACAATACCCCAATCTTATTCAGATTTCCCCAGTTTTACTAGTACTTGTGTGTGTGTGTTCAGTTCTATGCAGTTTTATCACATATGTAGGTTTGTGTATCCACCGCTAAGGTCAAGATACAGAACATTTCCATCACCACTGGGATCCCTCGTGTTGCTGTTTCGTAACCACACCCACCTCCCTCCTGCCCACCCTCTTTCCTAATCTCTGACAACCACTATCAGGGATCGATTTGACGTGGAAGGTAGATTTCCAGTGGCATCTACGTTGGCCACTCACTTTAGAATCGAATGTGTGACAGTTGGCAGGCCTTATGGGAGCGCTAGGGCTCCCAACATGAGCATACTCCTCGGTTCGGGTGCTGTTTTCCTTCTGAACCTGCTAATAGAGTTGTGTCTTCACAACTGCAAACCTGCAGGCTCTGGTCTGATCTTGTGAAGGCCCCGGGGCTGGGATGTGTGATTGTGATTGTAAATACCAAAAGTATTTGCCCTGTTTCCAGAAGCTGGTTTCCATCCTCAGTCAGCCTTTGAGAAGCCCAGTCAGGAAGTATAACCTGACAGCTTGAGTTCATGCAGTAATAGCAGAAGCCTCGGCCTGCCGTAGCTTTTGATCTGAATGAAGGGCAGGGAGGAGCAAAGTGTTGATCGGCTATAAATGAAAAGTCATCATCAGAATGAGCCTGATTGAGTTCTGGTTTTGCCACTGCAGTTTGATACTTGGGCCCTGTTTTGAGCCAAGGTGACTGGTCGGCAAGGTGTTGGCGAAGGTCATGCGGGCGTCACACAGGAAAAGAGGTGTTTTCCCTCCTCCAGAATGCATAGGGCCATCTGTCTTGCTTGTTAAGAGCGTTGACCTTTGGCCCTTGCTTTCTTTGGGTCTGGAAATATTTAAGGTGGCTATTGCCAAAATATGAATCACTTGTTTTTCAGTCTGACAAGCTAGTTTGGAAATGTTGAGGGTGTTGATGGAGGCAGGTTAGTCTACAGAAGCTTTTCATACTGTGGAAACTAAGCACTAGTTGTATGTATTTTGGGAGCCCAGAAAGATGATGCTGAGGTTTGGTTCTCTCTCACTTTGCCATGAAGACATTAATCCCAGAAGACTGTAACTTCTCAAGTGTATATTATTTGCGTTATATGAAATGATGATTAGCAACCATGTAATCAACCAATAAATACGTGAGTACCTGCTACTCAAAGGTAAGGCTGCATAGATACCAAGGCCCCACACACAGGCCCTGCCTTCCAGGGGCTTTGGATCTGCTTGGGCTTCTAAGAAGGCAAATGAAAAGTGAGATGACACTAAAGGTCTGTATAAATGACAGCTGAGTAGTGGGAAGTAATGCTGATCAGTGGAGGGGGTGTTCCCTCAGGCCCAGGGTGCTGGGTCAGGCTCCATGAAGGGGGATGGATTTATCTGTACCTTAAAGTTGGATTTGCTTTAGAGGTTGGAGGTAAGCAGGGAAATCACATGGGGAGTGGCGACCAGCCTGGCTGCAGTGGAGGATTTGTGCTGCGCAGGAAGGGGGTTACCCTGGAAATGTAAGTAGGGACCGGATTGAGTTTGAGGGGGATGGATTTGTAATTTATTCTGTAAGCAGTGGGAACCGTTGATGGTTGACAGCAAAGTGACATGATCAGGTCTAAAAATTCAGATAATAACTGACAGAGCTTCGTGAAACCAATCAGAGGAAGGAAAGATGAGTGTCAAGGAGTCAGGTTATTTGATAGTCGGGCCGAGAGGTAGAGAGAGCCAGAATTAAGCTGCTCACAGAAGGATTGGGTAAGAAGGGATGGATGTGGAAGCAGCAACATGAGAGAATTATTGCCAGGCCTTGGTAACAGGTTGGATTTGGGAGCGGGGAGGAGAGAATGATTTGTTAGTCGTGAGGTTTCATGGTCATGTTACTGGGGAACAAATGGCATGGGCGGAAATGAGCATGTCGGGAGGAGGAGCTGGTTTGGGCGAAAACATGATGAATTTAGTTAAGCACGTTGGCTTTGAGATTTGGCCGGATGCGCCCCTGTCAGTGCTGGATGGAGGTGGGAGGTGGAGGGCCGAGCCTCGAGAGACTGGCAGGGGTGGAGGTGGGGTTAGGGGCTTCCTCGAGGTGGGAGAGGAGAAGGCAGGATCGGCCTCTGCACACCTGGGTTTGAGTGCTGAATGTGCTGCTTGCTGGCTGGGTGGCCCTCTGTAGCTTACAGAGTCTCTCTGAGCTTCAGCTTCCTTATCTATAAAGAATACTAACATCTCTATCAACTTCCTCGCCTTGTCTTCCAGAATCATATCAAGTCGCTTGGTGGGCTGTAAAAATATAGAAATGCTTATTATTTAATGTCAGTGTTGCTGTTCGCTTAGAAGTAATAGTTGGGTCA
Organism: Avahi laniger; assembly: GCA_963575035.1. NCBI lineage: Eukaryota > Metazoa > Chordata > Mammalia > Primates > Indriidae > Avahi > Avahi laniger. Next base: position 17,201 of record CAUYSK010069105.1, on the reverse strand, counting down.
GGAAGATAAAGTTCTTACCATAAGAAAAGGCAAAGAAGAACCTAGAGCTAAGACCAAACCCCAACAAAGTCCATATTTAAGAGAAAAGCAGAATTTGCCACATCACAGAGGCCAAGGTTGGAGAGGATTTTAAACACAATGTCTTTAGGCCCAAAGGCAGAAATGTTCTTTGTAGGTGGGTCGGGTCGGTCAAGGAGAAAAGGACACCATGGGGGTGTGAGGGTGGCTCTCCTCAGGGGCTGCTTTTGTAGCATTTGTTCATTGCTTTGAATCAAGGAGAAAATTCTTTGTACCCGAATGTTTTGGTAGTGATTCAGATAATTGAAGCTGTCCAAATGTGGGCTGCAGTGAATAGCATAATACAACCCTGAAAGCCATTACAAACCATCAGTGTTAGCTATAAATAAATCTGTGTTTCCGCTTAATAAAGCTATAATTTAAAATTATTATAATATTAAATTAGAGAAGATGGCTTTTTCAGATCTCGTGCGGGCAGCTACCAGCATCTGTCAGCCAACGATAATTTAGAATGAAATCAATTGGTCCAAAACTAAGTTGTTGATGTCAGTTTGAGATATTGTTTGTATCAAACTGTGCAGTCATATTTCAAGTAACATAATAGAAAACATGAATGAACTCCAACACAGACTCGTGCATGAATAGAAATGAAAATTAAATTGTCCAGTTTTCTCTTGCTGATGGAAGAATCTCTGTTCTGACTGAATGGGAGATTATTGGTGGCAAAGTCAAGTGCCGTAACATTTACTTTTATTATGCCATATATTGGAGTTGCCACTGTATGGCAGGATTTATTGTTATGCTTCAATACTACTGAGATTTTCAGTTCCTTTCCTACTAAAGCATAGCAACAGGCCTCCAGTGGAGAAGCAGCCTGTGAACTAAGCAACCTGGTTTCAGCTAACTGACTTAGAGAAAGCCCTTCTTGTTCCTCTTCTGTTGCTTAGCATCTTTGTTTGAACTGGTTTTTTGTTTTCCCGATTCTATCCAAATCTCACACTTTTCCCACTTCCATCTCTTTGTGTGGACACTACTCCTTCCCTCTTCACTTGAGGAAGGTGAAGATTTCCGCTCTATCTTTTCAACTTGACCCACAAAGCACACTTCACACTGCAGTCAATTTGGGGGCCAAGTGTTGCTCATTTTAAAGTCAACAGACTTGGAATGTGGAAGGGGTTTAGCAGATATGCAGGCTAACTTCAGCTGGTCCTCAGATCTCTCATGGATGCCTAGGGCCTAGTTCATTTGGACCAGGAAATGTAAAAGTAGTTCTCTATACCCTAGGAATGCTATAAAGAGGTAATCGATTTGGGGTGCTGAAAAGGTTCTCAAACTGGATTGTGGTGATGGCTGCACAACCCTGTCAATTTACTCAAAATTATTAAGTTGTATACTAAAATGGGTGAATTTATGGTCTATAAATTATGCCTCCGTCAAGCTGTTAAAAAGAAAAAAAAGAACTAATTGAAATTTTCCAAACACGTTGAGGTCCCAGTGTTAAAAAAGATATGCACATCACTAATTTACAAGATATGCACATCACTAATCTACATTTTATAAAATAGTTGTGATTATTTAGAATAATAGCCACTATGTTGCTATTTATGAGTTGTCTGTAAATAACTCATAAATAGGAATTATGTTTTAGATGTGTTAAGAAAGCTCTCTAAAAGCTTGCAGAGGAATCATTTTGTAATGTAAATAAATGCCCTTAGAATGTTAAATACGTGTATCGTTTTACATAGTTTTCTTAAATTGAGGCCCACCTAGACATTGATTTTAGTTGATTACCTGATTACAGCTGCTGGGTGATAGAATAATCCCAAAGTTTTGAAAGGCTTGGGAGTGTCTTCTAAGCATGTTTGGGGGTAGAACATGCCTTTATAATCTTTGATTCCTCTGTGAGGTAAGATGTGCAGATAGCTGCTTCTGAGGGCTGTAGCTACGTGTATGATATCCTAGTGTTAGAATCATTCCTCCAATACAATGGAGGACAGATAATCCCCTCATTTCCCCTCTCCCATGGTTCCGAGGTTCTAGGGTTGAAATGATAGCAGTGGGGGAAGGGAAGAAGGAACTGATATTCACTAGGTGTCTACTAGATGTTTTGTTTATTTTTTTCTCATCATCAACAGCCTTGTGAGGAGGTATAATGACTCATATTTTTACAGAGAAGGAACAGGGAATAAAACAAGCCAGGTAACTTGGGCAAGGTTATTGGGCTACTAAGAAGCAGGGTTGGACTTGAACCCAGGTCTCCCTGACCCACAAGCCTGAACATTCAATGCATGAGGTGGGCCGATATCAGTGGTTCTCAACTGCTCTCCCCAGGGGACATTTGATGATGCTTAGAGACATTTTTGGTTACCTCCAATTTTGGAAGATAGGGATGCTACTGGCATCTAGTGGGTAGAGGCCAGGGATGCTGCTGAACATCCTACAGTGCACAAGACAGCCCCCACAAACAACAAAGAATGACCCAGCCGCAGATGGCAATAGCACGGAGGTCAAGAGAGACCGATCTGTGTCAAGAATGCAATGGTAAATTGGGAACAGCTGAGTGGGGGACAGGCATCTTCTTCAAGTGCAGCCTTGTACTCCGTGGAGTGGCCTCTCTCATTTCCTGAGAATCTCTATAAAACCTAGTTTGGAAATAATTTCAGAGCTTCTGGAAACCAGACTTCATATCCAAAAAAGAAAATCTATTTGAAGTAATTAATTTAAACATCAACCAAGGACATAGTCATGACCTTTAAGAGAGAGATCTTCCTCAAGCTTGTACAAGTCAAATGATACCATTCAAGTCTGATTTCACATAGAAAAAGTGTTGTATTTGGGATTAGATATTCACCAAAGATCTAATACCCAATGTTTAAATGGGTATTAAATAAAGGGATAACAAACATGAAATGTGATCAATACTAAATTCTCAATCTGTACTCTGTATAGTAAAGCTATACGGGATATATGTATATATTTAAAGGAATTTAATAATGACCGTTAACACAAATTTTTTGTTACCCTATTTTGCAATTTCTAGTTTTTACTATAAGAAATCATTTCTAGGAAGTTCTTGGACAGATTTTTAAGGAAAGACTCAGATCCCCTGGGTTTAGGCTGTTGGTTTTTCTGTCCTCTTTTTTAAATAGGTATTTTAAACTTCCCCTTTTGGAGCCAGAGAGCCAGTTATTGGTCCTTGCAGCGTGTCAGGTCGTTGAGCAATTTCTCAGGCTCAACAGGACAAGATATGCTGTGTCCTGCCTGCTGTAAAAAACCCCATGAGTGACATTTGGAGTGTTCCAGATGGACTACTGGCTGAGCATGTCAGTACATGCTCAGTACATGTCAGTACATGAATAACGTACCTCCCAGCTCTCTCAGGGTTAGTTCCTCAGACATGAGAACTTTCATTCAAGAGCCATGGCTGGCTCCTACAGACATTGTCTCCCTACCAGTGACCTTCAGACATGGCCTTTGGGTTCAGGGACATGGTCGATGTTACCATTGCCAAGGAACGAAGATGTGGTTACTATTATTGTTCCTCAGTCAAGTTTGCATGTGACAGGTGAGGTGCACGTGTGTGGATGTATACAGCTCTGGCTCCTATTCAGGGACACAAGTCATGATCAAACTTAAATTTATATTGGGAGTAGCCGAGATGCACTATGCATTTCTCAAGTGTGACGATAAAAAGCAAAAGAGATCGTGCTGAGGGTCAAACGCTTTACACAAAGGAAGTGAACCCGGTTGTGCTTCTGACTGATTGGTCATTAACCCAGGCAGTCCTCTGAGAATGTTTGGTTCCCTCCTCGTACTTACGGAGACTCGGTTAATTCAGAATAGCTTCTGTGGCTGGCCCTCTCCCTGCGTCACCCTTGAGCCCTGCCGTGGTTCCCTCCAGGCTCACGACATAATCATGCTGCCGAGTACACAGGGCCAACCTGGCAACCAGAGCTCGTTTTGAAAGTCATCTTCCAGTCTTGCCCAAGATGGGCCCATGTTGAGACCTCATCCTTCTCGGCACTTTGAAGGTCCTGATCCTGGATGTCAACTGAGTGTCTCCACTTACAGACCTTCACAGTTAGCAGTGTTGGTCCTCACCAGAATTGAGGGGCTCACAGGGCAGTCCATCACAGTGGCTGGGTTTGTGCTTAGTTTTGAGGAATTTCACGAACATCTTTTACCCCACCACTTCCGATGAGTGCTAACGCAATAAACATTGAGAGTGTCAGTAGGAAAAGCCTTGTGAATACTGTAGAAACACAAGGATATCTTAAATCAAAGTGGGGAGATGAAGACAAATGTCGCATAACCTCATTGGAGTGCTGTATTTGGTGGTGTGAATTATTCCAAAACACAAATATCATGCAGATAGTGCTTCGCATGAACAGTGCCATCCTGCCAAGTGTCCTAACCCATCAGCCTGCAATGAGAATAACTGAGGTGACAGAGGGACATTTGGGGGGATAGGGAACATCAGATCAGATGGCTCTTGGCTAAAGAGGGTCACGGTACCTGGTAGCTGTGTGGACTTGCAGCCAGCCCCAGAAGCTCACCTGTGTGCAGCAGTAGCGTGTCCTTCCCTGGTATTTTGGTCACCTGTCTATGGAGAAGGCCCTCCCATTCCTCATCCAGCCCGATGGCTTGAGTAGCCTAGCTCCATACTGAGACCAGTTTCAGCCTTGAGAATACAAATCTGGAGGTACACCCAGTGGATCCAAAGTCATCTGCATACAGCAAAGAGACGTATGTAGTAACCTTTGCTACACCCACAGTGTACTCAACAGAAATCTCTGAGCTACAAATGAATGTGGAAGCTAGAAGGAAACAGGTGACATTCAGCTCTCAGATTGCACATGGCGTCTATTTGGCTTGGGATGCTCTGTCCCTCCGCCCCCTGGCTGTGAGCTCATGGATTGGTAGAGCCCGTTATGGCTTCCCTTTACTCGCAAATATCCAGAGGGATATGCAACCTTGCCAGAAAATTGTGCTCAGGCAGCCCTCATACTAAAAGCATTATGGACAAGCTATACTTTATTAAGTATGTTATTTATTTATCACTTTATAAAGTGAATCATCAAAATTCTTCCTTAGCCATGGACTAAAGTCATGGTCTGGATACCTTGGTCAAGGTTAGCAGCCTGCTAACTTTGATACATTAAATGAGAAACATTAGCAGTTGGGGAGTGAGGTTGGTGGGTCCCATTAAGCAGTAATTGGATCTGCTGGGGGCAAGGTAGGGATGAGGTGGAGGTTGACACGGTGCCCTGATCTAGAGCCAAAAGAAGCTTCTTTCCTTTGCAGTAACCTACAGTGACACCTCTTCACCTCCCTAGGCCTGAGTCAGCTCTCCCTGAGGTTCAGACTCTGGAATTTCACAGACTCATTTATCAAAAAAAAAATTTTTAAAAGGCTTTTAATTTGGAGGACTGTTGATTTGTATCTTATTAATTAAGCACATTTTTAAAAACAAATGCCATCTCCTATTAGAAACGGTGTAATCTCCAAGTTTAAAAACTGAACAAATTTAGCTTAATGGGAAACGCACAATGTTGCCCTTTTTCTCAGTGCCTTATGGACTGGCAGTAACTTTGGCATTGGCTGCATGCCAGTTCTTGGGGCACCTTTTGAAAACCACAGGCCCACCTCACGTGTACAGAGATGGAAGGAAGGGGGAGAGGAGAAATGTTGAGTGCAAGCAAAAGGCCCCGGAGAGAGCCAGGTATTGAAGCAGGAGCTCGGGTGAAAACTCACTGTCCGGAGATGGACAATTAGCAGATTGACTTTTTCTTTTTTGTTAACGATAAGATAGCTTATAATTAAGAAAAAATCATCACGGAGTGTCAGATTTTTAAGGGAACTTTAAATCCTTATGACCTCAGTCCTATTCCTTCCCCTGAGTTTGACAAATGAGAAGTAGTTCATCTAGTTACTAAGGCTGGTGAAAGGAGCCTGCCAGCTCCTTCTAGAAGCTCCAGAGGCTCCTGTCCCTCCCAGTACAGTAAAAAGGTACGCTGAGCTTCAGGGCAGGAGGTCTTTTTTCCTCCAGTTTTGTCGTCAGTATAATTTTGGCTTCTGTGTAATTCTGGACATGAGAGTGTTACCGTTTCACATGTGCATTAAAATTTTGTATTCTGAGTGGCTGACTGCTCCTCTTTTATCGAAGTAAAGTGCTATTCGATAAGAGGAAACGACCCATACATCTTGCTCTCCAAAAGGAAACATGCCCGCTTTGGAGCTGCCTGTCTTGCTGAAGCAGGCCATCTGCATGCCACTGTACCTTTTCGCATCTTGGTTTTTCCTCATTAAACTAGGGGCTTGGATGAAATGACCGTAAAGAACCTAGTCTAGCCTCGCAGTCTGTGTTTCTCTGACTCTATCCATTTCTTTTAGCTGAGTTTGCTGGACATTGAGAAAACTGCTCTCTTGGTAGCCTCTGAATCCTCTTTAAAATTAAGCAGATTATTCTTTCATTTGTCTCTTTAGTTTCTTTAGTTCTGTTAGTTCCTTTAATCTAGAATTGATCATTTGGCCCTTTCTAAGGTCTAATCTAGGGTTTTCTTTGGCTTAATGATTTTTCTTATAAATGATTTGCTGGCCTTAATAAAGTTTAAGTAATTGTTAAGGGGTTATGAGCATAACTTTTAATAAAGATTTTAAAATTATTCATTCTCTTTTAAAATTTTTTTAAGTGCAAATTCTTACAGAGAAATGTAAAAGGATAGGATGTTTGCCATCCTAAATAAGTTTGAGTTCCTAGAGCAAACCCTGACATAGAGGCAAGGTAGTTCCACAGAGTCTAAGGAAGGTGTGTAGTATGTCAGATAAACCATGAGTTCTCAGACAGGTGCACTTGGATTTGAATCCTCACCCTCTAAGTTCCAGGTTGCAAGTTCTATTTTCAAATCAGTTGGTTTCTAATTCTTTGCTTCCAATGAAATTGAAGGAGGTACCCACTGAGTCGTTTGTTGACAGATTATTTATTTAAAAAAAATTCTTGATGACGCTAGACCACTGTCTCATTTTGGTATATAATTTGCAGGGAGTTCCAACAATTGAGTGACATTGATCATTCTTTCCATTCCCATCTATGAATACTTCCAATTTAAGCAAACCAAGTTTCTTGGCGCTTACATCTCTTAAATGAAACAGAGGAATAGAGTTGATACCAAATCATCTCATTCTGATATTAAGTAATAATCCACACACACAAAGTGTTTAGGGGAAAAGCCCATTAAAATTCTATATTTTCATGCTTTAAAAATATTTATCAAAATGTGTGGCATGTGTGTATACATATGTTTTGGTCATTTGTATACTAATAATTGTAACAATAACTCAGAAGAAAAATAATTTTTATACTTAGAGCCTTGTGATTTCAGGAAAGAAAAATCTTAAATTTCAATTTTTATACATGTTTTTATAATAGAAAAATATTAAGTAATTACAAAAGATTTAAAAGCACATTACATTAGAATAAAATTCAGTAGTAGATGGTAGAAATATGAATTCAAGGAGGAAGAGGATGTAAAATTTCCAACTGTTAAAATCTTAGAATATTTTGAAATGGATAATGGTTGTTGTTAAATTGTTGCAATATTCAAATATATACTGAATATATTTAAGAAAGCTGTAAAAATAATATTTTAAAATATCAGCATTTAGAATATAGCAAAAATTACATCCTTTGTGACTAAAACTTTATGTAAAATTTTAGATTTCAACTTAAGACGTGTCAACGGATATACACGGGTTTCAAAAATCATTTAAAGTACGCACTGACAAAACAGTCTAAAGACCACTGGCCTCATATAATTTTATACTTCCACAAAACATCTCTATAGATGAATGTCTAGAAGTAGTAGCCATACATCTGAAGGGGTACACGTTTACATTTTGTAATAGGTATTGCCAAATGGCATTACAGAAAGGTTGTGCCAAATTATATTTCTGTGGATAACAGCTTAACTACTGTTTCCAATAGAGAAATACATTATTTATTTGTTAAATCATTTTGAATAGCAAATTTGGGCCTGTAGTGAGCAATTTTTAAAGGAATGCAAATGTGGAAAGCCACTTCCCCCCATTTAACATCGCTCGTCATCAGTCCAAGTGAATCATGACCTCGCCTTTATGCTAGAGTTCAGTAAGATGTGACCCTTCCTTCCTGACCCCTTACCCTCATCCAGATTAGGTCCCCATGCTTGTCATTGCTAATTTCGTCTTTTCCCTTTCTTTCATAGTAACTAGCAGAAATTGTAATTATGCATATAAAAGTCTGTCCCTCTCAGTGGGTTTAAAGCTCCACATGGCCAAGGAATGTGACTATTTTTTCCACCTCTGAATCCCCCTTTGCCTAGCCCAGCGAGCGCCTGGCTCATAGCGCATGCTCGGGAAATAGTCACTGGATGAATGGACTGAGCATAAATGAGAAGAAATGCCAAGATGCAGGGTCATGATATACAGTCTTTGCTGCCACTAGCCACATGTGACTGTTTAAATTTAATTTAAATGGATGCACTTACCCGTATTCCATGCGCTCTGTAGCCATGTGGGGCTAGCGGCTACCATATTGGGTAGTACAGATATAGAAGACTTCCATCATCACAGCCAGTTATATTGGACAGCGCTGATATAAAGTGATTGTACTTTCATTTTCAAAACTATTGCTATGCCTGGCATGCAGTAGATAATGTTTGATTGAATTAATGAGCAAACTCTCTATCTCCCTCTGTTATCTTTGAGCTACACATTTTGATGTAAAAGTTACTGTGTACCAACTAGCCAAACATTCTCTCTTAACTTGCCTAACACCTTACATTTCTTGCTGGAGATTTCCTTTAAAAAGACAGCCTCTTTTTCTGCCCATTTGAATAAAATTTTTTTTAAAAAAGCAGTTTGTTATCAGAGTACAGAGTGGTTTCTTCACAAAAGAAAATTACATTTGCTAGTATCTTTTCTTGTTTTTGTTGTAGAAACAATTCTCAGAATTCATAATCAGTTGAATGAGAAGTGAGGTCAAGTATTCCTGGTATCTGTCCAGCCTTCTGGAGCAGAAAGAATCCCATGGATGTGAATCTGCATGGGCCCTGTCACTTCTTGGTAGTGACCTTGAGCAAGTTTTCTAACCTCTGAGCCTCCACCCCTCTCTTTGTGGAATAGGATAGTGCCCACGCGGCATGGAGTTTTGTGCAGACGCAATGAGTGAGTGTGCGTGTGAGGTGTGTAGTAGAGGAGTGGCTGGTGCATGGGATTCAAAACAGTAGCTCAAAACTTGTTTACTCTCAGCCGTTTGTGTCTTGCAAACTTCACACCTGGATTATAAATGAAAAACGCAAGAGCTAACCCACTATGTCCTTACACACTTTGGAAGCCTTATTTTCCTGCAGAATCTAATCATCGCTAGCTTTTCAGTCGGTAACTCAGCTAACTTGACCCCTGACAATGGGCCCATCTTTGTACAGATCTTCCACACGAGGCAAATGACTGATGTGTGGAATGAGATTTCCTCCTTCTGTCCAGACAGCCTTGTGATACTTCTTCGTTGCAGAGAAGGTACCTGTGGCCCCTGCAGGGGTGGGGAGCCTGCGGCCTTCTGATTTCAAGATTGTTCTTTTGTAAGCACCAAGGGAGGCAAGAAAAGCTTCATCTTTCTCTGCTGCACCCGTTTTAATAAGAGGATTTGTTCTGAAAAATTTGGATTCAGTCAAAAGGCTGCACTTAAGGACCTAAAAGGCCACATGTGGCCTTAAGGCTACAGGTTCCCTGCCCCTGTACGATTTTTCTCATCTTAAATCTTTAAAAAAAAAAAAAAAAAAGAAGGGGGGAGGATTCCTAGCCTTGCTCTTGGATCCCTGTTCCCACATCCCACAACTCCACTAATAGTGCAGGAAAATAAAATTCTGCCTGTGTGATTTGAAAGGGTTTTAACATATTCTCATTTATAAAAAACCCTGTGAAGCTCATGGCTCAGATAATCCTCTCATTCTCTCTGGTGGAAAAACTGAAGCCCCGAAAGGTCGTTTGTTAATTTATTCAATAATAATTTAATGAACACTCACTGCAAGCCAGGGATAATGTTAAGTCTTGGAAAACAGAGAAAAGTCACAGCTTCTTCCCTGCCTGGTGGGGGAGACAGATAAGTCAACACGGAATGTCAGTACAGGGTGCTAAATGCTAAGGTCAGAGTGATGGGTGAGTAGGGGAACACCCAACCCAGGCCTTAGGGTGCAGCTTGGCTTCTTGGAAGAGGCCCCGGTTGTGGAGCCAAGCCTCAGTGGCACCTAAGGAGTTAGGAGGGGGAGGGACATGAGTATGAAGGAACATACTCAGATCGGCACTTGACACCCCTCTCTGGTGGTTACATGTGGAGTGGTAAGGGGCTTGAAGTGAGAAATCTGTTGCAGTGATTCCAGACAAAAAATTCCAGCAGCCTTAATGATCTGAGACCGGGGCATGGAGGGGAAGGGATGGCTTCCAGAGACATCGGGAGGTAGTGACATTGCTAGGCTTCAACTGTAGCAAACTTCCATCTTAGGACTCTTTGAGTCCAAACAAGCTATAGTGCATAAACAGAGCTATTTAGGCTCTCCCAAATAGTTCTGTTGGTGACATCTGGCCTGTCTCAGACTTTTGACTGTTTCTCCTCTGTGTTTTCAATAGTTGTACTTTAGGTCACCTGTGGTCACTGGTACCATTCCTCCCATCCATGGAAAATGAGGCTACATTTTCTAATTGAACTAAGTAGGGCATGACTGAAATTCATGGAAAAAGGGCAACTCCATGTGCCACGAAGAGTCAAAGGCCCTTCCAAGCCAACTCTGTTGTGTCCAACGTGAATTATCCCCATATGTCTGCAGAGGGTCTTGTCATCCAAGTATCACAAAAGCCAAGAGTTTCTCAACCTTATGAAACTAACTTTTTAAAAATACCCTAGCATTTTCCAGTTCAATAGTTTTGGACTGGCTGATGGGCATTAAAACCTTTTTCAATTAAGAGGAAAAATTCCCAGCCAGGCCGAGAAAGCTCATATCAAGTTTCAGCTTGATTCATTTCGAAACCACCATGAAAATTGGGACATTTTCTTTGCACCACAACGGGTTAGTCATGGAAATTCTGCCTTAATCACAGCTACCACGGCCACAGTCATGAGGAGCATGCTCTGTGCCACTGAAAAGTTATGTGACAGTACTGAAGATTTTCTCCCCTTCACTATCAAAAAGCAGCAGTCTGTTGCAGTTGACACTCTGTGGAAACATACCAGAGTAACCTGAGGTTCCCTTTTCAGCAAGTGACCTCATAGTTGGTGAATCTTTTTCCTTATGGCATTTTGGTTTGTAAAAAGTGCCCTTTACAAACTAAAACTATAGAAAGTTAAACTCAGCAGAAATGTGCACTAAGAGGTTAAGAGTGACTCTCTCTGAGACACTCTGCCCGTCCTCTTTTTTTTTTTTTTTTTTTTTTTGAGACAGGATCTCACTCTGTCACCTGGAATGGAGTGCAGTGGCATGATCATAGCTCACTGCAACCTCAAACTTCTGGGCTCAAGGGGTCCTCATGCCTGAACCTCCCGAGTATCTGGAACTACAGGCACATGCCACCATGCTGGGCTAATTTTTCTATTTTTTTGTAGAGATGAGGTCTCACTCTTGCTCAGGCTGTCCTTTTGCTCTTTTTTTTTTTTTTTTTTGAGACAGAATCTTGCTCTGTTGCCCAAGCTAGAGTGTCTTGGCGTCAGCCTAGCTCACAGCAACCTCAAACTCCTGGGCTCAAGCGATCCTTCTGCCTCAGCCTCCCAAGTAGCTGGGACTACAGGCATGCGCCACCATACCCGGCTAATTTTTTTATATATATATTTTTTAGTTGTCCAGATCATTTCTTTCTATTTTTTTTAGTAGAGACAGGGTCTCGCTCTTGCTCAGGCTGGTCTTGAACTCCTGACCTTGAGCGATCCACCCGCCTCGGCCTCCCAGTGTCCTCTTACTCTTGAGTGTCATAAACAAGGCAGTCTTCTCTGCCATCTGTCCTGGAGACATTTGCTAAGCATGGCCGGGGCTTCAACATCTTTTTTGTGCAAACCTCAGCCAGTAAAGTGAAGTGGGCCAGTCAGCTTTCTCTGCGGCCATGGCACACGACGCTGCCTTTGACCCTGAAGCTGCCAGCTCACATCCTGCTAGGAGCCACTTCTACAAGCCACACTCCTGGAATAAGAGTTTTTTCTTGAGATAGTTTGTTCATTCGTTTGCTTGTTCCTTCATTGACAGAATATTCCTCAGGAATATACTAGACTTTGGAGAATGCAAAGATGAGTTCGTGCCGTTCCAGAGCCCACAGCCTAAGTGCAGGAGACAGACACCACACGTCTGCATCATTTTGAAAGTGTAATTCATTACAAACGGCCACCTCACACGTTGTCAAACCCTAAACTCCCAGGTAGACTTACTTAATTCAGTGGGCTGAGGAGGGTAGAGGGGGTGAGGATGGAGTACTCCCTGGTGTCCCGACAGAAGTCTCCTGACGTGGACTTGCCAAGTCCATCCTAAGGGGGGCCTGAGGGTGTCTGGTCCCCTCCCCTTTCTCCCTGCAGTCCTCTCCCATGCCACTCTGCATGCTGGGTCACCTGTCGGTCCTCCTCCTCGCTCCAGCTGCAGTGTGTCTGACCTGTCACCGTTCATCCGAGACTTTGGCCATCACTTTCATCAAGTGCTCCACACCCCTGTTGCCCTCCAAATCGGGCCAGCACTCCTCAGTCCCGCATCGGAGGACCCTCCCTGCTGGTGCACTTTATTCCCCACAGCTCGCCCAGGCAGACTCTCCACTCACTGGGCCCTGGGCCACCCTGTCTTTCCCCGGTGGCTTCTCCACTCCTCTGCTTGCTCAAATCCTCACTCATCCCTCCCTCTCCTCGGCCCCCAGCCTCTGCTAGAGCTGTGTGTTAACATCACCTGGGGAGATTGTCACCTCTCCATGGCGGGCTGTACCCCAGACCCATTGAGCCATTCCCTAGGGTGGGATCGAGGGATGAGATGTTTTTTGTTATTGTCATCCAGGTGATTCCACTGTGCAGCCAAAGCGGAGAACCAGCGTCAATTAGCCTTTAATTGTTCTTCAATCACTTCACCCTGCTCAGGTTTTGCCTCCAAAACTTGTGTTAGTTTCCTGGCCAGAGCAGCGATATAGGCTATCCAGCTCTGCCCCTGTAGCTCCCAGCCAAGGCGCTTGGCAGCGGCCTGTTTGTTGGAATCTTTAACGGCCCCTCCTTCCCACCTCCTCGCTTGGCTGCCTGCTCAGCTTCTGTGCCTCATCGTGCCCCCCCCCCAGCCCAGCAAACCTCCCTGTCCCAGGCCTTAGCCCTTCCTTCCAGAGCAGTTGGGGATCTCCGTGGATTACCTGCTAAACTCACCGTATGTAGGATGCGTGCGAGGATATTTGTGCGGCACTTTTCTATAATAGCAAAAATAGGAGGGAGGAACGATTTGGAAACTATCCAACAAATAGGGGATTGATTAAATAAATCATGATTTGCAGTGTAATCGATTATATAACAATTAAAATATTTATAAAGAATTTTTAAAGACATGGCATATAAGGGGAAGTGAAATAAACAGAATGCAATATTGCATATAGTATGAGCTAGCCTATCTATTTATAGAAAAAAGTCTAGAGGAAAGTATACCAAAATACTAACAGTTGTTACCTTGATGTGGTAAGATCGTGGTTGACTTTCTTTTATTGTGACAATTTCATGTTTTTTTAAAAAATTAGACACTGATCATACATACTTTTGTAATTGGAGTAAAAGTGATTTAAAAGATTAACTGGGAGAATGTTAATGTCAGATGTTGGCTTTTTGCATCAATCCCAGTCTGTAATGGGGGATTTCCATTTCTCAGACAATATAGAGTTGGTAGAGGCAAGCCCTGGAATAGAATCTGGAGGGGAACCTTTTAGGAAAATAAAGTTCTATTAAAGGGAAGGCCCATGAGAGGGGTCAGCCCAGTGAGCCAGCACTGGAGAGGTATATCCCAGCAGTGGGGATCTTTGTCCTCCCCTGGCTTGGGGTCCTCCCGGCACCCTGCTGAGGTGGCTGGACAGGCGGGACCCTTTGTGAGCTGCACTCAGGTGCTGGATGCTGACGAACTGCCCCTTGGCCTCAGAGCACCACTCATGTTTTTTCTTTGTGCCATCTCTGCAGATGATTAACCTTTGGTTACCCTTACCTTACCCTGAGTAATTATCCATTCACCAGGTTCTAGAATAATGTCATTTAATATAATCCCAGGTGTAATTTAATGGCTTCTCCTGACCAGTGACTTGTGCTTGGTTTTGCATATTCCACTAAAGGAAATAGTTTGCAGATAACACCTGCCCATTCATTAATAGAATGAAGCTGTCACACAGCCAGACCACCTATAACCATGAGCAAAAGAGTTTTCCCCAAAATAAGGGAGGAAAACACACATAATTTTATTTTTAACTTCTCTGTCCTGGACCAGCATATTTGCAGTTATGGTAGTTAGGATGCTTTCAGCTGCACATAAAGAATATCAGATTTAAACTGGCTGAAAAAAAACACGGCTTCATTAATTTCACATGGTGAGACATCTGGGCGCCAGATCATTCCAGGGTTAGTGGGCAGCTCATCGGGGTTGTCAGTCACCCAAGTTCTTTCCATTTTTTCTGCTCTGTCATCCTCAAGATCTCTAAGAGCATTGGCCATGCCTCCCCTAACGTTCTTTAGATGGCTGCCACAGCTCCAGATATCCTATCCTTACACAATAGCATCCCAAACAGGAAAGAAGAGGGATAGCATCACAAAAGGCCTTCTCCTCACTTGCTTCTCTCTAGCCAGAGAGGAAATCTCTTTCCCATGGGCTCTCAGTAGACTTCCCTTTATTTCCTAGTAACTCAAATTGGGCTGCACAGCTGCCTCTAGACCAGTCACAGGCAAAGAGCAGCAAGATTGCCACCACTGGCTTAGACCAAATATGGTTTACCCCAGGGACTGGGCGCATTGTCCCGAAACAAAACTGAGGCTGTGTTAGAAGGGAAAACAGGGAATGGTTTGGGAAGGCAGTGCCTACTGCGGCATTTGAAACACAGTCTATTTGTCAGGAAGAAATGGTGTTCCCCCAGTCACAAACAATAATGGCACTCCGGGTTGGCCCCTTTCTGCCAGCCATTCCTTTGAGCGTCACACACATGCACACTTGGTTTGTAAATCCCTAGAACTCTATAGAACTGGGTAACCACTTGATTATTTGTTGAAGAGGGTGGCAAAGTAAAAACAGCTGCTTTCCTCTGGACCCATGTCAGGTGCAGTGACGATGTGGCCGAAGGAGTCTACGCTGGCTGAGTGTCGTCACTGGGGTAAGCTCTCTGAGGTCAGGGCTTGTTTCTGCCATGTTTGCTGGTGTAGTCTCAGTATCTAGCACTGAGTAGTTGCTAACAGTGGGGTGAATGAATGGACAGACTGGTGACCAAAGAAGATAATGTCTCCACTGAGTGACACCAAATGGGGCTGGGCTCTGCGAGTTGTCTAGAGAAGTAGAAGCTTGGTCTTCTTCTCTAGGGAGTTTTCAGTCTCATGTTAGGGTGAAAACTGATGGCCAGACTTGTGTGGTGCAACCAGAGAAGGAGCCTGCCCTCTCTCCTTGTCTTTCGGAATCAATGACCAGCATCACTTGCTTGTGGCTGTTGTACCTTGTGATAACCGCCTTTTGTGTCCAGACTGCAAGAATGCGCTGTCTACTATAAGGTGGACTTGGATCTGTGGAAGAAAGAGGATTCTTCTTTTAATCCTTTCTGTAGCTTCTTAAAGATTTATGGATATAGCTGTAGAAGGGAGAAAGAAAAATCATGTTTCTCTCTCTTCCATGCTAGCTTTTTAAACTGAGGAGGAAAAGATTATTTCATTCAGTTTGAATCACATTTATTGAACGACCAAAGATGTAAACGGCCTTTGTCAAAGCTGCAGTGTAATCCAGACAGAAAGGATAATTACGAAGGAAAAAAAATGCTTTTAACACATCCTAAGAACCTTTTCTCACTCCTATTTTTGCTCTTAAAACTGTTTTACTCTTGTTTTAGACCTAGAAGGTTTTGACTCCGTGGTATCATCTACTGAGAAACTCAGTCACCCAACAACAAGCAGACCAAAAGCTACGGGGAGGCGGCCTCCGTCCCAGTCTCTCACATCTGTAAGTGTCCCCTCACTTGTCTACGGCTGAAAAGCAGGACAGATTAGAGACTGTAACGAAGGACTCTTCTGCAAGTGGACACTTTGAGGACACCCCAGGAGAGGCAGGCCATGAGATGCACTGCCAAGCAAAGGGGATTTCAGAGTCTTTTTGAATCTCGCAGTATTTCTTTCTATTTGTTTGTTGTGTTTCTGCCAGCGAGGTGGGCACTCCCTAGTCCTGCCTGCCTTTTCTCTCTTTCCAGACTGATTCTTATTTGAACCTAAAATGAAATTGGTAAAAATATATATATATATATATATATCGCATTTTATGGTGGGGAAAGGAGAGTGAGGTTTGGTCTAGAAACAAAACAAAACTTTACTAAGTAAATACCTGCTTCTATACCGCCTAGGCAGTGGCTGAACCTTTATTTCTCAAAGCCCTGTGGTCTGCACCCCTCCACGGAACACCATGCCGACCTACAAGAGATTGTTTTTAAACATATGAGGCACCCAGTCATGTAGGAAAGACTGATTAGAACACTCAGAATAACCCATAGAAGTTTTTTGTTTGGGACATTTTGAATAACTTCTTAACTGCAAAGCTATTACATGTTTGTACCAAATTTGAACAATGTAATACATAAAGAAGAAAGTAAGTTACCTATAATCGTGCTCTCCAGGGCAAAGAACTGTTAACCTCTTGCTACACATCCTTAGCTTTTAAAAAAAATCTATTTGGCTCACACCTGTAATCCTAGCACTCTGGGAGACCGAAGGGGGTGGATCGCTTAAGGTCAGGAGTTCAAGACGAGCCTGAGCAAGAGCGAGACCCCGTCTCTACTAAAAAATAGAAAGAAATGATCTGGACAACTAAAAATATATAGAAAAAATTAGCCGGGCATGGTGGCGCATGCCTGTAGTCCCAGCTACTCGGGAGGCTGAGGCAGGAGGATCGCTTGAGCCCAGGAGTCTGAGGTTGCTGTGAGCTAGGCTGACGCCA
>CAUYSK010069100.1:0-25436 GCA_963575035.1 Avahi laniger | reverse complement strand
TTTCTTTCTATTTTTGGTAGAGACGGGGTCTCGCTCTTGCTCAGGCTGGTCTCGAACTCCTGAGCTCAGAACGATCCGCCCACCTCGGCCTCCCAGAGTGCTAGGATTACAGGCGTGAGCCACCGCGCCCGGCCTATGAATATACTTTTATATATATTTGTATACCTATGGGAATATATCTTAAGAACATATTCCCTCCTCAAAACATAAGACAAAGTTACCATATGACTCAGTAATTCCACTCCTAGTTATCTACGAAAAATGAAAAAATATATCCATGTAAAAACTTATACTTGAATGTTCAGAACAGCATTATTCATAACAGCCAAAAAATGGAAACAACCCAAATGTCCCTCAGCTGATGAATGGATAAACAAAATATAGTATGTTCATACAATGGACTATTATGCAGCCACAAAAAGGAGTGAAGTACTGACACAGCATGGATGAATTTTGTAAACACTGTACTGAGAGAAGGCAGTCACAAAAGGCCACATATTATTTGATTGCATTTATATGCAATGTCTAGAATAGGCAAATCCTTAGAGACAGAAAGTAGATTACTGGCTGCCTAAGGCAAGGAGTTAGGGGTCGAGTAGGGGGAATGGAGAGGGACTGCTAAGGGGAATGGAGGTTTCTTTCAGCAGAAGAAAAAATGTTCTAAAATTAGATTGTGATGATGGTTGCATAATCCTATGAATATACTTACACCCACTGAATTGTCTACTTTAAAAGGATGAATTGGGCCAGGTGCATTGGCTCACGCCTATAATCCTAGCACTTTGGGAGGCCGAGGTGGAAGGAGACTGCTTGAGGCCAGGAGTTTGAGATCAGCCAGAGCAATATAGGGAGACCCCCTCTCTACAAAAAAAAAAAAGAAAAAAATTAGCTAGCGGGGTGATGTGCCCCTGTTCTGCCAGCCTCTCAGAAGGCTAAGGCAGGAGGATCACTTGAGTCCAGGTGTTTGAGGTTGCAGTGAGCTGTCATGATGCCATTGCACTCTAGCCTGGGCAACAAAAAAAAAATTTTTTTTCTGAAACTGGAGGTGGTTGTGCATACCTGTAGTTCCAGCTATTATGGAGACTGAGGAGGGAGAATCACTTGAGCTCAGAAGTTTGAGACCAGCCTGGGCAACCATAGTGAGACTCTGTTTCTTAAAAAAACAAAAAACCAAAAAAACCCCTTCTCACTACTGTACTTGACTAGTCTAAAAAAAAATGGATTTTTTTTTTTTTTTGAGACAGAGTCTCACTGTGTTGCCCAGGCTAGAGTGCCGTGGCGTCATCTTAGCTCACAGCAACCTCAAACTCTTGGGCTCAAGCGATCCTCCTGCCTCAGCCTCCCGAGTAGCTGGGACTACAGGCATGCGCCACCACGTCTGGCTAGTTTTTTCTATATATTTTTTTTAGTTGTCCAATTAATTTCTTTCTAATTTTAGTAGAGACGGGGTCTCGCTCTTGCTCAGGCTGGTTTCGAACTCCTGAGCTCAAACAATCCACCCGCCTCGGCCTCCCAGAGAGCTAGGATTATAGGCATGAGCTACCGTCCGGCCAAAAATGGATTTTTGATCAGAGATATACAACATAAGAACAAATAGTTAATATTAATCTGGCAGTTGTGTGCAAGATGGGCTGAAAGAAGAGAAGAGCTCTAAGAAAATAAGTCAGGCAATATTAATTATCCATATATACCATGATGATATTCTAAGCCAGCAGGAAATTATTACTATGATCTTTGGCTTGTTGCAGCAAGCACCAGCCAATGATATTCCTATCTGAGCCATGATGTGACACAGGAAACAGCATCAAATTCTTCCAACTTCCTCATTAAATTGATAATCAGAGGCAGCTTATAATTTCAATAAATTGAGAATTTCTCCCTATATTTATGACATTCTTCATGGTGCTGAATTCTCACTTGCCTTCCTCTGAACTATCAGCATTTATATTCAGATTTTTTTCTAAGCTTTATTATAGGCTCTGAAATTTTATATATTTTATCTCTAGTACTAATTCTTTATTAAAAGCAATAATTTTATTTTGGTTCAATTCACAGAGCTTTTAAAACCTTAATTGGCTAAGTTTCAAGATTCAATAAATTGAACAAACTTAAAAAAATTATACTTTCACTTTTGTTATCAAACCACAATGCATTTTCATAAAACTTATTAGAAAATCTATTAGTCTCTTCAAATTACTACTTTGTTTCAAATGGCAATTTGTTTCAATAACCTTCTGCTTCATTTTCAATTTCCTTGACTAGGTTTTCTATGTCCAATTCTTTCTGCTTAATTGACTTAATCTGTCAGCTTCAATAAATAAACCATTTCTTTCTTATAAATTACTGACATCTCTGTTAGAATATCATTTATTAAAGCTAAATCTCTTTAAAACTTTTTTAGTCTTCAAATGTAGTTAATTGTAAAATGACTATTCTCATTTTACAATTTCTGTTAAGTGACTTTACAAGCTTTGGTGGGATTTATAAACTACTTTTCAGCTTATCATTAGTACTACCTCACCCACTGAGGTCTAAATATCTCCATTACTCATTATAGCAACTCTAAGATCTGGTACATTATTTTTCTTTATGTACAGGGATAAATATAATTCAAAGATAATAAATTGGTCATTCCCCTAAAGCACAGAGTGCTTTATAAAGAATGTGTATCACAAGGTAAATATTTCCCAGATATTTCTATAACAGGATACTCATTAATCAACAGTCATAAATCATTCTAACAATTTGAACTATTGGGTTAATACCGAAATTTGTGTTACTAATAGTATTCCTTATTGTATTTACTACTTACCAACCAGTACGGAGAATAGAAAAACTATGCCGTGATACTGTAAGTTCCTATGTATTCAATAAGATAAATATTACAAAATTAATGAAAGGACCAGAAGGCGTAACTGTGAGAAAGATGGATTGGAGTGGGGAGAGATTATAGGAAGGAAACTGTTATTACAATAAACCAGTGCTTTCCAAACCTTTAAAAGCATTTAGGTGTGCATAAAGAATGGGAGGCAGTGCCAAGTGCTTTGATCTGCATTCCAGGTCAGTAAACACTATACTGAAAGCCAACAGATACTTCATAAATACACATTTCATTCCTCTTGGTACATTGATTTAAAAAAAAAAGCCAGTGGAGAAATCCTGAGATATGAAGACAGGAAGATGGGATAGAACAAGGCCTTCAATAGAGAGAAAGGGAGGGAATCAAGAATATGAGAACTAGTTTGGACTAGGGCAGGAGGACGAACAACCTTTCTTGATATAAAGGCAGACTGTTTCAAGACAGACCTAAAGGAGAGGGGAGGAAAGCTTGGAGAGTTTACATTCAATGGAAGAAGAGTGGAAGAGAAGCAGGGGACATTAGACTGACAAGTTTGAACTCTCCACTAGGAAAGGAAGATTAGATGCAAAATAAAGGGGTCACTGAGGCCGCAATACGTGAACTTAGAATGGCTACCACAGCAGTTCTCAGCCACGTGGGAGGGGCAAAGAATGTAGACGGTTAGATTCATCCAGGACTGGGGACTGGCAGGACGACAGTGGCCAAGGAAAGGAGAAAAGCGATCTGAGAACGAATGCTCTTGCAGTCTCCCCGAAGCGAACGACTAGTAAGAGTACAGGTTACGTAGGGAAGGAAGTAAAGTAGGAAGTTGACAGAGTGGAATGAAGAACTGATGATTTTAAGATCTTGCTAAGGTTAGAAAGTGATTTATGGCAACATAACTGGCATTCACTCTTCTGTATTAACAGTTATGACAACAGATCAAGTGAAAAGGACAGAGTTTTGATTATTTGATGGATAAAATGATTCTCTGTTAAAAATCCCCATTTCAATGCCAAGCACTGCTGTCACTGTCAAAGGCAGGATGAAAATGACAAAAGAATCAAAATTAATGATTAGGTAAGGAATAAATCTATAAAAGCAATTTTTTTAAAGTAGATATTTTGTTTATATAGTCAGCATTAGATATTTAGAATTTTTTTTTAAATTAATGGTTTAATAGCACAAATACCCATGGTTTTAAGAAGTTCCCTCATCATTGTTAAAATGGAAGATTTAAATTATTTTAGTAGTTAGTAAAGGCACCCAAATTTTCAATAGGATTTAGGTTGAATGCTTGGGTGAGAATTTCTCATACAATTATAGGTGATTAGATCCTATAAAACCAGTCAAGCAAAACATAATGTCTGTAAGGAAAACCAAAACTTTTATTTTAGGACATCAACAACTGTAATATTGAAATTAGGCTTTTTGGGGTTTTTTTCCCCCTACTTCTTGGGCCACAGATGGCTCCAGTGGCTTGGGTCTTGAAATTACACAAAAGGCAGAGCAGGGTCAGGGTTAAGGCACTAAAAAATTACTTAGTGCTTAATAGTAAGCCTTTGGCTACTTTTCAGTCAGGCACATTCTCTCAGGTTCATGTTCTGTTTCCTTTAAAGATGCCTACTCCCACTCCATTCAAGCATCTGTTGCCTTCAAGGGTAGTAGTGATTTGGGTGGGAAGGAAAAGCGCATTTTCTGCTTTAGTATTTGAGGTAAGCAAACAGCCCTTTTAAGATTTTCACTACCAATGATGGGGAAATGTAATAAGGTTCAAATGCTCTCTTCTATACTTCTTATTCCATATATCCTTTTTCCTTCACAATTGGAAAGACAATGCTGTACTCAGATACTAACCAGTTTGGGGCAGACAAATGTTACATTACGAGAGGGGAAAAGAATTCAGACTAGCATGTGAATTTCATTAAGCAGAACTCCTTGGTCAAAAAGCAGAATTTGTGAGGTAGAAAGGAAGGAAAAAAGGAAAGAGGTAAGAAAAAGGACCAGAGTGCTTACTGTTGATCACTATCAGCCTTTTCATGGAAGACTTTAGTAAGGGGGTTTTCAGGGAGGATACTGAGATATTCTTAGCATCAGCATTTAGGAAAAAAGAGCTTTGTGGTCTTTGGGCCACAAAGCTAGCTGAAAGAAAATAGCTTGGAACTGGAATACATGAATAGGGAACTGATCATACAGTACAGTTAGGAAGTATCTGGATAAAAATTCCTGGAAGCTGAAGTCTTTTTTATTGACAGAATCAACCACACATTTGTAGGGCTGAGATGGTCACAATATCCTGCCACAGCAATTTCTGACATTCAAATTAGACTTATATGAATGTGGCTCCTTTTAATTTCATCAACTTTATATTATGATTATCTGTACAGATGGGTTTCTAAATTGAAACAAATTCATATCTTCCCTATAGTTTTTGGAGAATAACAGCTTGGCCCAAGTTTTTAAAAAGGTGATAGGCTAAAAGACTAAAATAAGAAAAAAAAATAAACTAAAACAAGCTATCAGGACAAGAATAACTTAATATTATTCATTTTCTTCTTTGAACATCTCACTTAAGTGCTTTATTACAGCTACTAGTTCAGGGTTCCCACCACATGCATCAATTTGTTTGTAGGCTTTAGATTCGAGCTCTTTAAGAGTTTTCCGAGTGTATTCAAAGGAACCTACATCTTCAAGATAATGTACACAGTATTTTTTAATATCTATGTTTTCTGTTCTCTGGCGCAAGATATTCTGCACCTGGGTGCTTTCAGGCCTTGACCAAATAGCATGAATAGTGGGAAATGAGAACTTTCCCTCTGTTAGATCTTCACAAAAACTTTTGTTTTCACTATATTCTTTGGAGTGCAGGTTAGCATAATCATCCCTAATTTGGAAAAAGAGCCCAAGTGTATTAAGGAGTGGCTTTAAATCCTCTTTGTAATCAGAGAACAACTGCATGAGACCTACTGCTAATCCAAATAGTCCACCTGTCTTCTGCAGCACCATCGCTTTATATTCTTCTTCAGTGGGACAAGTGTAATTATCCCTCCAGTAAATATCTAGGCCTTGTCCCTGATGGAGCTCCAAAAGTTGGCGGGTAAAAAGCTTTACTGCATCCGGGTGATTAAGGGTTAAGACTTTCTCTAAGCCAAGAAAATACACATAATTGGCAGAATTGATGACAGATGGAATTCCATAGATGCTGTGTGCCACTGGAAAGCCACGTCGGAGTTTTGAGTTGTCTTCGATATCATCAATGAGTAAACTGGCATTATGCAACATTTCTGTCACTTCAATGATAATCTAATGAAAAAAGAATTGAAAATTTCACTTTATTAGAACTATTCAATATAGCTTTACAGTAACAGATTATGAAAGTCTCAGGTGTCTTAATTTTTACAACTAATAATTATTTAGCAACCTCAATATAAAACAATATATTGCGTGAGCATTAAGTTCAATCAAGAAGTAGGAGTATTTTTATGCAACAGTTATTAATTTCTTGGGGATTAAGAATGAGATTAAGAATTGCCTAAATACCTGTAGCTTGTCTTCTGGAACTTTCAGCCAATGATTAAATGCCTGTGAAAGTTTGGTTCTCACTTGTTTACCTGCAATTTAAGAATAAAATTCGACAATAAAATGAATGGAAATGTCCTTCGAAGTTGCTCAAACTTGGGAAATCCAGCCCCATCAATCCATTACCTACTGCAGAGCTTGCCTTCCACTGCTCGACACTCCACTTTCAACACCTCTGAAATCCACAACCTTTTAAAATTAGGGCAGGCCTGAGATTCTAAAGCACTTCAGTGGCATACTAACCCACTCCTTTCATCCTAACTTGAATTGACAATTTTGGTGTAGGATGGGCTTTTTAGGCATTATGGCCTAATTTATTACCTTTTTTTGAAAAGGAAGCTAGTTAGTGGCAGTTAATTAACAGTATCTATTTTATAGAACTATAGGTATTTTTAATGAAATGTATTTTACTATTGAATTACCTCATAAAATTACCTCTTAAAATTATCTACCATTCCTTTAAATTAAGGTTTTAGAGACTGGGCAGCTCTGCTTCTTTCCTATCAAATATGAGACTACTATATCCAGAAGTATTCCCTTTTAATATCCCTAGTTTAGTTAAAGCTAATCTCTTTATTATGACTATTTCGCTTTTCTTTTTTGAGACAGGGTCTTGCTCTATCACCCAGGCTGGAGCGCACTGGTGTCATCAGAGCTCACTGCAACCTCAAACTTCCTGGGTTCAAGTGATACTCCTGACTACTCCTGCCTCAGCCTCCCCAGCAGCTGGGCCTATGTGTGTGCATCACCACACCTGGCTATATATTTTTTTAAATTTTTTGTAGAGACAGGGTCTTGCTATTGCAGGCTGGTCTCGAACTCCTGGCCTCAAGCGATCCTCCTGCTTTGGCTTCCCAAAGAGCTAGGATTACAGGTGTGAGCCACTGCATCCAGCCAAGAGAGATCTAATAGAAGTTAATCACTAGCAGTCACTGTGGCCCAAATACAAAGCAATGATAGACGAAAACCATAAACAGTTCATTTAATAAGAATGTTCTGAGCTTCTGATAAATGAATGCATAGTAACATTCCGGTTTCAGATTAGGTTTCAGGAAAATGGTTACATAAAAAGTTAAGTTTCAATTAACTAAAACACTATTTCCTAAGTCCTATATATATGTTTTCTCTGTACCAATCACCCAACAAATGAATCTACAAACCCTCACTACATACCTAACGGGACAAAGTTTCACTTTCTATGAGAAGTCTGGAAGAGAAGGCATCTCTGTCCTGCCTACTAATCCCTAAGGTGCACATGGTCAGGGCAGCAATTACACACTTTATATTCCTGATCTACTCTCCAGTTTGACAAAGGTCAGTCTGGGCTGTACTTACAAAGCACAATTGTGCAAACTAATCTATTACCACTTTAAAAAAAATAACTTTTGAAGATGAAAACTAGAGAGTCTCATTTTTCATTTCACTTCCAAATATTATATAGAAAACAGTACAATAAATGGCTTAATTTTCAGGTACTACAGGCCTTTAATATTTTTTTCCCTCTGATGAGATTCTAGGATCTGGCTTGATACCTTTAAGTTCCCAAATCATTTCTAACATAGAGCTAATCACAGAGATCCCTCAAAATTAAAACAAACATTGCTCCTTCCTCTGTAAGACCCTAACATTACTGACTCTCTTTTTACAGCCCCTTGTCCTCCACTCCCAACTTCATTCTCCTCTCCCTAATTACAAAGGTATGGGGACTTACAGTAGGGCAAATAAACAAACAAATTAAAGTCATTCTCTTCACTGATTTCGGAAAATCCTGGTATCATTATTACTATAATATTTTATTAGCAAGAGTAATTTTATAACAGTACAAATGATCTGGCCCACCTTTAAGTTATTTTAGTAACTCTGAAGCTTTCTGTAAAAAATAGTTGTGTGATACATATTGCAATGTCCTATTTCTTTAGGAAAATCTCTGAGGCTGTATTCTACTACGGATCAAGAACATATTTGATAAAAAAGGTGAGGTACCAATTGATAATTTTAAATATGTTACCTAATGGCTTAAAACATTACTTCCAGGTAATGAGAACTTAAAAAAAAATGTTATAGAAGTAGTTCATTGCATAGGTAAGCATTGTGGTTAAAATGTGACTACAGGCAGTCCTTGCTTTGCAGGTAGTGGAGTGGGAAACACTCAGGAGACACTTGTTATACTCAGCACTCTGATAACTGGCATATTTTATGGCAGTCCAGTTCTAGCCAGTGTTTGCTAATTTGTTACAAAAGAAGTCCAACAATAGGTGGTGGGTAGAATGAAGGAAAACAGTGCCATGTTTCTCACTAGGAGATCCTGAAATAAGTGAAGTTACTAATTGCTGAACAGATGTCACTAAGTAACAGTCTCTTGGCTTTTTCTTAAGCAGTGGGCAACTTTCCCTTTGAATTCTCCATTTCTGTCTTCCCTGCATTCTTTTGAAGCATTGATATTAGCAGATAAGTCTCCGTCAGGGTCTCCCAGAATAGAAACAACAATAATAATGATGGTTTTCAAGGTGCAGCTCAGGAGCTAGCACTCTTTTGACTTTTGATAACTGTATCTATCCTTTTTAGGCTCATGAAGAATAGAAATGGACACATTACCACTGAGGTATGCACTGTAGAACAGAAATAAAAACATGTCTATTATGATTGAGTTGAGACATCACTAGGGTATAGTTTAGCCACATTATGGGCTACACAGGTTTTTATAGTTGTCAAAGAATTTACTACCTTTTATATTATTTCCATAAGAAAAGTATTCTACATTTCAAGTAACTGGTTTATAAATGAATTTTTATTATGAGAACCCTCATTTATTATATTCATGGGTTTTTACTCATTATCATTTTCCAAAGTTTAAGAAAAACCAAAATAAAACAAAAACATACATGTACATGTGATTAGGCAAGTGTTAAGGCAGAAGCCATGTGCAGGTGATATATCCTTATACAGGAATAACGTGAGCTATGCTTCCACATACTGTGATTTAAATGCATTAAAAATTGGCTCTCAAAAGAACTAGTAGTGTAAGGAACATAGCACGTGTGTGAGATACTGGAAAACATGGACATGGAAGGTAAAACTTGAATACAGAAGGTAAATGAAGTTTTCTGTTTTTATACAAATTTGTATAACTTCCCCTAACATCTAAACCGTGGGAAATTCAAATGTGTGACATCCATAAAGAATAAAACTTCCAATGAAATACCAAAATTAAAAAAAATTTTTCTTTTAGAGACAGGGTCTCACTATGTTGCCCAGGCTGGTGTCAAAGTCCTGGCCTCAGTGATCCTCCTACCTTAGTCTCCCAAATTGTTGGGATTGCAGGCAGGAGCCACCGTGACCAGCTCCAAAATGTTTTAAGCATTTTCATTTTTCTAAGGAATGTTATATAATTGGATAATTTTAAAAGAGTGTCTCAAAAAAATACCCCCTTTTTTTTTTTAAAGAGATGGGGTCTCACTATGTTGTCCATGCTGGAGCATACTGGCTATTCACAGGTGTGATCCTAGTGCACTACAGCCTTAAACTCCTGGGCTCAAACCAACTTCTTGTTTTAGCCTCCCGAGCAGCTGGTACTACAGGCATGTGCCACTGCACCTGGCAAAAATTACCTTTTAAGAGTGAAAAATTATAAAGTTCTATTTATAATTTTTCTCATATGCATCACCTTAAATAGAAAATCTCAAGAGCTAGCCTGTCTAACCTTTTTTATTTGCTAATATTTGAATGACCACTAGCATATGAAAACTAATCTATATGTGGACTGTAATTGAACTGTTACCTGGTAACTGAAGTAAGTATTTATAGGGTTCTAGAAGAATTCTTTGGACTGTTTCTTGAGTCTTCTCCATTGCTTTTAAATTTCAAAGCTGATCTGTCAAAAAGAAGGAACATAAAAAAGATCTCATGAACCTTTGAGTTCAAACTGCAAAAGAATTTGTATCTCAAGGTGTATTTGGAAAGGCAGACTTTCAGTTTGGGTTAAAAAGAAAATTCTACATGCATGAAGCCTTAAAAACATTATGTTAAGTGAAAGAAGCCAGTCACAAAAGACTCCATATTATATTATTCCATTTATACGAAATGTTTAGAATATTCCAATCTATAGAGA
Organism: Avahi laniger; assembly: GCA_963575035.1. Lineage (NCBI taxonomy): Eukaryota > Metazoa > Chordata > Mammalia > Primates > Indriidae > Avahi > Avahi laniger. The sequence goes on along the minus strand of CAUYSK010069100.1, from coordinate 14,910 downwards.
CAGTAAGTAGATCAGTGGTTGCTAACATGGGGGGAAAACAGGGATTGACTGCTAATGAGTACACGGTTTCTTTCTGGTGGATCAAAATATTATAAAATTAAATTGTGGTGATGGTTGCACAGCCCTGTAAATATACTAAGAACCACTGAACCACTGAACTACTGATTTAAATGGGTAATATTAAATTATATCTCAACTTTTTTGAAAAAAATTCTTCATTCAAGTGATTATTACACTGGTCAAAGTGTTCACTTGATTTTTTTTATTTTTTGGTTTTTAATTGGTTTTCTTAGTTACATAACTTATATCAAACCATTCCTTTTTTTCTTTAAGAGAGAGGACTGGCTCTGTCATCCAGGCTGAAGTGCAGTGGTAGCGTCACAGCTCACTGCAGCCTCGAACTCCTCGGCTCAAGCAATCCTCCTGCCTCAGCCTCCCAGATAGCTGGACAAGTGTGCACCACTGAACCCAACATAAGTCTTTCCTATTTTATCAACCATAAAAGGCTTAATTTGTTGACAGCAAATAAACGTCAAAACAAATCCACAGAATCAGAAAGATACCTTTATATTTAACTGATTATTTAAACATTCTTTGTTTCTATGAGCATTAAAATGAGTATGTTTTATAAATTTAAAATTTAAAGAGATCTCCCCTCCACTTGGTATTTTCTATATAATTAATCCATTTCAGAGATTCTGACTTAAGATATGCATTAACTTGAATGCAATTTTATTAAAAATATTTTAATATTTCCTAGAGTATCACTTGTGGTCCTCCTAGGTCTTCCTTTACTGTTGAATCTCTACTGTTTCTTTGTAAATATGTTTCTATTTTACTTGTTCTCATATTAGGACTCTTTTTTTTCTAACTGTTCCGGGATCTTTGGCATATTCTAGGAGGTTTATCATTTTTGCCCTTTTTTGTCTTTTTTTTTTTTTAGAGATAGGGTCTCGCTCTGTCACCTAGGCTGGCATGCAGTGGCACAATCATTGTTCATTGCAGCCTTGAACTCCTGGGCTAAAGCAATCCTCCCGCCTCAGATGCCCAAGTAGCTGGGACTATAAGCATTTGCCACCATACCCAGCTAATTTTTTTTCCTTTTTTTAGAGACAGGGTCTCCCTGTGTTGCCCAGGCTTGTCTCTGATCTCTGGCCTCAAGCAATCCTCCCATCTCAGCCTCTTGAGTTGCTGGGATTACAGGCATGAGCCACTGTATCCAGCTCTTTTGTTCTATTTCTTTTGCTTCTTGGGACTATGATTTGGTCTCTGGGATCATAAGCCCTCTCCTAACCAATTTTCTGGCTTCACAACACAAGGCTAAACATAATACGATATCTAATGGCAGTTCATGATCAGTGCTGTTCAAAGAGTTGCACATTATTGAATTATTTAGCTGGCACCTTAGAAAGTTCTCTTTCAGTATGTTAGAAGATAACAAAGCACAAGAATATATTTGCTGGAGAGTCATTTTTTTTTTCTTGAGACAGGGTCTTGCTCTGTTGCCCAGGCTTGAATGCAGAGGTGTCATCATAGCTCACCACACCCTAAAACTGTTGGGCTCAAGGGATCCTCCTGCCTCAGCCTCCCAAGTAGCTGGGACTACAGGTGTGTACAACCACACCCCACTAATTTTTCTATTTTTTGTAGATACAGGGTCTTGCTAGTTGCTCAGGCTGGTCTTGAACTCCTGGGCTCAAGTGATCCAACTGCCTCAGCTTCCCAAAGTGCTAGGATTATAGGTGTGAGCCACTGTGCTGAGTGGGCCACTTCCTTGGAATAAAGAAAATGAAGTTGAATTCATATACTTTGCATTATTCTGATTGCTCAAAGGTCTTTTTTCTGATTCACTGAGTCTGGGCAGGCAAGTAGGAATATCCATTTTTAATCACATCTTGTATAATTCTGATGCAGTCACTTGAGAAAGTGTTGGGGAGAAGTGGAAATGGGTTGCTTCCATTGTATGACACCACAACACAACTAAGGGAGTGAGTGCTGACGTTTTTTATTTACTATAATGCTGAGGATGTGTTTCTCGATTTCCAAATTTGCCCTAGTAACTTCATAAATGTTAACTACTAAAGCTCATCTTTCACAGCCCAGTCATCTGAGACTATGGTCTCATCATCTACACTCTCAGGGTCAAGACAATTCTAGTACTCGTACTGTTACTCCTTGCTGGCATTAAATTAAAAAAAACGCAGAATAGGAGAGCAGAATCTGATGTTTAATGCACAAAATATAGGACTTTTTGCATATATTTCAGCAAATGGAACACATTGGTTGATAACACATGCAGCTAACCAAATCTGAAGATCTTGAGTAAATAGTGCACAAAGTGCCACACGAGTGAAACAATTTCCAAAATCTTGCACCCATATGTGCGCTATATTCAAACAGCAAAGATACGGAATCCAAGTGTCTATCAACGGATGACTGGATAAAGAAAATGTGGCAAATACACACGATGGAAAATTGTTCAGCTATAAAAAAAATGAAATCATGTCTTCTGCAGCACAGGGATAGAATTGGAGGCCATTATCTTCAGTGAAACAAGTCAGATATAGAAAGACAAATACCACATGTTCTCACTTATGGATGTAGAATGTGGAATGATAGATAACGTAGACTTGGAAGGGTTAGTGGGGGAATGATGAGAGATTACTTAGGTACGATGCATGTTATTTGAGTGATAGATACCCTAAAAGCCCTGACTTCACCATTGTACAATCTATGCATGTAACAAAATCACATATCCCATAAATTCGCATCACTCCTATCTAATTATTAATGCTGGCATTCTATTTTAGCACTGAGTCTACACCTATTGACAATCAGGTATTTGATGTTCCTGTTTTGTAGTAGGCAACCAATACAAAGGTAAAAAGGTTTGAACCACATTGTCATTTACTTTTTTTCTTGCTGTGGAATGAGATGTATAATATAGCAACAGGAGGAAGGAATAAAACTTCTGCATTAACTATGCATTGCTAGGCACATGGTCGGCACATGATAAAAGAGGGCTGAAGTAATAACACAGATTACCATCAACTGTGCAAGTGCTTTGATGCTTGCACGTAGTATAAACCATCTCGTGGGTCAGAGAAACCTTTGGAATATGATGAAAGCTGTGATCTTCTAAAAAAAAAATATCTGCATATATATAAATATGCCCACAAATACATGCACACCCACAAAAGCCTACATATAACTTCTCAGGGATCATATATTCTCTTTTACATGTACCTCAGATTAAAATACCCAGCTACAGAGTATCTTCACTGTTTAATGCCAAGCAGACATATATTCTTGTTTGTGTAATAACAGGCTAAAACATAAATTCCACTGGCTTAACTCTTTATTGAAGGCAGATTACAAATGGATATTAAAGCATGAATCTGGCACATAGTTCAGGTTGCTCTTTAGGATTGAAAAGTGTATTTTTTCTAGTCTGTTCTAGATGATTATCTATGTGAACCAATCATTAAAAAAAAAAAAAAAAAAAAAAAAAAGAAAGCACTCCACCAAAGGAAATCATTTTAGGGAAATGAATTCAAAAAGAAATATTCTATATAGAAAATTTCTACATCTACTTTGACTAGTAATTAATATTAAATACATTACAAGGCAAAAACAGCTCATAAAATATTTTGAAATAATAAAAATAACAATTTAGTAACTTATTACCTATACTGTTTGATCTCTGATATAGGTTATCTTATTCTTAGGAATTAAAGAAAGAAAAGAAGATATAAAGTAGGGAAAATAATGGCTTAGGTAATAGATTATTGAGCATCATTAAAGGTAGAATTAAGAAAATCTCACAAATACCACAGGCACTCTCTAATAAATTGGAACTAACCAATGGGCACACAAGTGCACAGAGGGAAGTAAAAGTCATTGGAAATTAAGCAGAGGGAAGGGGGGAGAAGAGGAGGGGCAAAAACCCATCTAATGGGTACAATGAACACTGTTCGGGTTATGGGCACATTTATAGCCCTGACTCAAGCCTTGTAACAAAGACATTTGTATCCCCTTTAATATTCTGAAATAACAACAATTATAAAAATCTCATATACTTCTCTATTTAAATCTTCTTAACTAGGTTGGGAGCAAAAATCATGTTTATATCTTTTTTAACAGCCTCCAAAACACATCTGACTTAACTTAAAAATCAATGAGACCCATTCTCAGAATCTCTTTTTGTGTCTGGATCACTAACAGGTGTACTCTTGCACAGAAATCAGAGCTAATCTTTGTTTCAATTCTTAGAGCTTTATGGTTGATGTCATTTCTCAACCTAAAAACATTATTCCATTGCTCACTCAGAGAAGTTTAAGAATACTCAGTTAACAAATAAGTCAATTAATCTTCCTTTCCCAGAGGATGTTTATATACATCTATTCTCAGTGGTAGGAAAAAAAAGGAACCTCAATTTTTCCAGGTATCAAAAACCACTCTGTCTTACGTCTTCTTAAAAGTCCAAGAGATTCTATACACTGTGGCATGTGCTCTTTACTGCCTATTTCTGTTTTTCTTTTTGTTACTCAAAGTACTCCCAATTTATCAGAGCTAGAAATTTCAGCTATCATGTAGTAAATGTAAATGTACAGAGGCATTAATGCGTGTCACATGAACTGCACTAATTTATGGTGAGTAACTACAGAATGCCTCAGTGAGAGTCTAAAACTACTCCTCACTTTCAAAACTGAAAAAGTGCCTGGAAATTTGTTTAAAGAGTGGATCGATAAACATTAATACAAACATTTTCTTTCCACCGTATGAATGAACTACTACTGTAGCAGCCTCCTGGTTGGGCTCCCTGCATTTGCCCCTCTAATCAATAGTCCTCTACTCTTCAGTCAGTAATGATAGCGAAATTTAAATCTGGTCTTCTCCCTTCCAACTTAGAACCTTTCTAAGGTACCTTATTTCTTTTAGGACAAGAACAAAACTCCCTAACAAAACCTATAAGGTTCAGCAACGTCCCTTATCTCTACAGCCTCAGTTCTTTGAACTCGAGAAACTCCCTTCTGACACAAGGCTTTTCAACATGTTACTTAACTCTTTTCGTCTGGAGTGTCCTTTCCTTAGTTAACTCTTGCTAGTCCTTTGGCGCTCTGCTTGATCCTCACTTGCTCCGGAAAGTCTTCCCTGACCTCCTTAACTAAATTTCTTTCCCTTACTTTCTTACCTAAAATTTCTTGCTTCACATCCTCCTATCACCATGGATTGCAGCGCTATCATTGCTGCAATTTCACATTCACTTGGGTGTCTGTTTGTTTGACATCTGTCTCACTAGGCTTACGTCTACGAAGGCAGAGGCCATACCGGTTGTTCCACATGGTGAGCGTTCAATACAAGTGAAGAAATGAAAGTACCTTCTAATGCAACAGAGGACGAAACTAGGGCACAAACATACAAAAAGTGAAAATACCATGCGAAGTTTTTTTTGTTTTTTTTTTAAGGGAAGGGCCTGGTTTCAGAATTTCTAAATAGACACATACAAATGTTAAGCGCAGCTGTGACGCGCGGAGTGAATCCTTCCCCTCAAACTCCCGGAGATGATGGAGTCTGAAGGAAACTAAGAGATACGGGCAGGGAATTTAACTAATTTCGAGGACGATTTTCAACAGCAGCTTGGCAGAGGGCTTGAAATATTTACCGGGCTAGTATAGAACCCGCAGGGTGAAGAACCGTGAGGTTTCTGCTTCCGCCCCACTGGGTCACCTCTTCCTTCTCCCTGTTTCAAGCAAGGGGATGGAAAATTCATACACAATCCGGTTCATCATCCGGGTTCTCACCCTCCTTTCTTTCTTTCCTCTCAGCCCCGCCTTCCAGCCTCCCCCAGCCCTCCTTCCCATCCGGGTCCCCCCCAGCCGCCACCACCGCCGCTCACGGTTCAATGATGATATCACGACTTTCACGCCGCCAGTCCAGGAGTCGCAGTACCCAGCATCAGCTTCTCCTTCAGAGATCACACTAAAGCGTCTCCTGATGCTTACATGAATCCCTCCCACTATTTCTCCACAGAACTCTCCGCCCTCCTCAGCCGCCAGCGACACCGCATTACTATGTGCAAGAAAATGCGCCATCCCGGTCACACTGCGCAGGCGTCATTGCCACCTCCCCCTCTGCTTTGGGGCCCCGCCCTCTTTCCCTCCCCTCTCCCATCTCACGCAGGCGCGGGGCATTGCGGGTCTTGCAGTTCTCACTGGCGAGGATTAGCGCATTGGCCCCAAAGGCTGGACTACATTTCCCGGGAAGCTTTGAGGCGTAACTTTCTGTTTCCATAGAACTGGGGGAAAATGGCGTCGATGTTTGTATCCAGGGGGCCAATAGAAACATGGTATAGGCGGGTTCTAAAGAATCCTAGCCAATCCGAGGTCGTCTGAGAGGCCATCCGGGAAAGAGGTAAGGGAGGGGAAAAAATCTAGGGGAGGAGAGAAAAGAGAGGAAGGGGGGGAAACCTGGGGTGGAGGGGAAGCGATGTTTGCCCGTCAGTCGAGTCCGGAGTGAGGAGCTCGGGCGCCGGAGCGGAGGGAGACTTCTGAGCTTAAGCTTCCCGCCGCCACGGCCACCGCTTGGACCTTTGCCTGGAGGGAGCCGCAGAGGGTCCATCGCCGCCGTCCTCTGGAGGGCAGCGCGATTGGGGGCCCGGACCTCCAGTCCGGGAGGGATTTTTCGTCGTCCCCCCTCCCCCCAACCAGGGAGCCCGAGCGGCCGCCAAACAAAGGTACCAGTCGCCGCCGCGGGAGGAGGAGGAGCCGGAGCCTCAGCCTCAGCAGCCGCTGGACCCACCGCCCTTCTTCCCCATCTCTCCCCCGGGCCTGCTGGTTTTGGGGGGGAGGAAGAGAGGGGACTCTGGACGTGCCAGGGTCAGATCTCGCCTCCGAGAAAGGTAGGGGACATTTTCTGGGGCTTTCGTGGTCCCTTAAGGGGGTCCCTTTGGTAGTCACTGGGCCTGGCCGAGAAGCAGGGGAAGATCGCTGTGGTGGTCTCACCGGCGCCTGAATTCAGGGCCTCGGCCTCCCGGGAGCCCCCGTCCCCTCTCTCGCTTTTGCCGTGTCCGAGCCGCCCCCTGGCCGGGCGGCCGCACACTCAGCGGTTTAGGGGCCTCGGTGGGGGGCCCTGGCGGGGTAGGGGGCTGTGCCGCCTCCCGGGCCTTCGGCTCTCTGGTCGTGCTTGCGACGGGGGCAGATGTTGATCTCACTCCCACTTGTCGGGTCTCCATTCGGAACGGGACGTGGGCAGAGGCTCTGCGGAGGGTCGGTCCTGTTCGCGGCCTTCGGGCCCGCCTGGCCCCTTGGCGGCCCCCGGCTGGGCTCCCGCTCCGACGCGGGGTTGTGCGGCCCGTGAGGGCGCGGACCGGCTCGGCCCGGCGCGGAGGCCCACGGAGAGGGCGGCCGGCCCCGCGCCGGACTCCGGGCTTGTTGTTGAGTTTCTTCTCTGACAGAAATGGCGTCATTGTCGGAGACGGGAAACTCCGTCTGGTCCCGACAATAGGGACGGGAAGCCGCCGAGCTGTGTAGGTGGCTGGGTTTGCGGGGATGGCGAGGCCAGAGGGAGCCCCGAATCGGCGTATGATGGTTTGGGGGCTGACGCCCTGTATGACTCTTTCTTCGGGGTTCGGGCTTCGCTCGGTTCCTTCCCTCCGCTTCCGTCAGTGCAGAGGGGTGCCTATGGTGTTGACTGGGTGTCTTTTGTTTCCCCTCCAGGTGCAGGTGAACCTGGTGTTTTCGAGGGAATATTGGTCCCAGAATCATCATGAAGGTAAGATTGCCTACAGAAAACGAACCTCTCCGGTTACAGAATTCAGGAAGTAAGGGGTTTGTTTGGATGAGGTCACTGTGTGGGGCCTCCAAGTTGTGCATAGAAAGGTGTGTTTGGTGGCTCGGTGACCGAGCCCTTCCCCAGGAGACGTGGGGGTCAGCTGGTGTGAATATCCACGGACTTTGCTGTGGAGTTGGAGTCAGTTATAGGATATCTCATTGAAGATGATTCTCCTTGTATAGATAGTCTGTTTTTGCAGGGAATGATAGGAATAAGTGCATGAATTAAAGCGTTTTAAAAAGTGAAATAAAAAGCAGGTCAAGTAATCTGACTCTAGAAACCGAACTGTATAGTTGTTCTATCAGTTACACTGATGAAAGAAAATCTCATTTATTGTGTGAACAGTACTGTGAAATTTTAGCAGAAAACCGTTTGATTAGCCGCACAAATAATCTTAGTTGAAAGATTTTAAAAGACAATTTTGGTGATCTTTATACAATTCACAGATAACTGCAGTTCCTTGTGTCTTCCAGGGATTTAGGTTACATGTTTTATTTTTCTTTATTGATCTAGTTGATCTGCAGATTGTTGAGTTCCTATCTCACTTTCATGTAAATGAAAACATAACCAATGATGTTTAAGGAATGATTCCTTCTTGTTAGTCATAAATCCTTGATGACCCGTGACCTGTGTAAAAGAGCGGGTGAAAAGTGATTTTATTAGGTAACCTATCTACCTTGGTGTTGGATGAGAATTTCTTAAGAAAAGTGTTGAGTTGAATAACATATAAGTTCAGAAGCTGAATTAATACAGGGTTTAGTTTGGAAGAAATGTTGTAATTTGTCACAGTTCCCAGTGTACTGCCTGTCACATCTTAAGTACTCTGTAAATGTTTGGTTAAAAGACATTTAGTAAGTTGAAAGTCTTTTAGATTTAAATTTTCTTTTTTTCTTTCTTTCATTTCCCTTTTTTTTTTTTTAAAAAAAAAAAACAAACTCGTCTGTTTGAAAAAATGGAAGTATGTTGGAAACTTTAGCCTTAAAAGTTTCAGGGTGAAGACTAGGCAAATGCAAATTTTTTGGTATTATTTTAGAACTGCTAATTTTAAGTGCTCATCATTTCCATTCTCACTGCCTTTTAAAACAGGGTACTATTAATGTTAAAAAGAAAATGTTATTAAAATACATTTCTAACTTTATGTAAGAAGGACTTCCTGTTATTGTAAGTACAGCAAATCTTCTCTTAGGGAATCAACTAGTAATCTCTAGTACTAAACACTTAGCTTATTTTTTATGACTTATTTTCTTATATGATAAAAGATGAGAAGCTGTGATTTGCATTTGCTTTAGCAAAAATTGAAAATTAAGAATGTTTTTAGTGTTGATTATACTGGGCTTAAATTTTCTTCTTTATGTGTTTCCAATTTCTATTTTACAAGATAATTGAGTTGTAGAAGGACTTATGCCATCTATTGGATCTTACCAAACATATTTATACTTTGAAGCAAGCTTTTAGGTTTGAATTATCTATCCTATTATTGACAAAAAATTCTTAAATTTTATTAAGTGACAGTGTATTGAGGTAATTGAAAGAGTATTTTGTAATATTTAGTGGTAGTATTTTCTGGTTGTTGCTTTGAAGTTCCGAAGTAAAGAAAAATGCTTATGCTATTTTAAATATATGTTTTAGCAGCAATTTTCCTGTAGTACCACCTTCAAGAATTGAAAAATAAATCCATCTTACTGAGTAGTATACAAATACCTTGTAATATTTTTGCACAGTGTATTTTTGAGACATAAGACTTGTAACAGAAAAGCAATTTGTGCTTTAATGTAGATCATGATGTTGATGTTATGTTGGGTGTATGTCAGGTTTGTTTTTCATACTTTTGATAAACCTTTCAATGTTAGTGACAGCACCATTATCAGGAAATGATAGGCTATTGAAGTTTGAAAATAATTCCAACACTTAATTTTTATTAACGTGAGATTAACTTCCTACTTTTTTTAAAATAAAACTTTTTTTTGCTTTTGTTTTGTGCATGTTATTAACATCTCTTATTACATTGCAGTAAATTTTTTTTTTTCAGAGGTTTAACATGATAGAACTTTATTTCTCACTACTGCAGTAAATTTTTGAATGGGCGGGAAGGGTTAGACATGTCAGACTCTTTAAGAGATGAGTTATTTAGATGGTTGTACTTAGAATCTGGGTAGATGGGCTTTTTCAGATGTACCATTCTTTCTTCTACAATAACTGGCTTAGACCACATCAAAATAATGGATTGATTACAAATGCCCTTTCTTAATGCTGTGTGCATGTTCTCTTTCGCTTTCTCTCTCACTTTCTTCTCCTCCCTCACTTCCTTCTCCTTTCTCCCTGCCTTTTCCTTTCTTGTATTCTTTCTTTCCTCCTTTTCCTCTCTTCCTTCTGCCCCACCCCTGTTTCATAAATCATTCATTTAACAACCCCTTTCATGTGTTAGGCAGTGTGGCATGAAGGTTTGTAAAGTTTCTGACCTACTCTCAATGAGCTCACAATTTAGTAGAAGACATAGAAAAATTAAAACTTACAGCATATTGAACAATAAGAGTATGTATATTATTTCAACATCTGATAATTGTAGTAAGTGCTATGGGAGAACAGAAAGAGAACATCTAAATTAGAGAGCCATGGAAAGTTTTCTGGTGTAGTTGATACCTAAGTTGAGTGTTAAAGCTTTTGCTAGGCAAAAAAGGAGAGAAAAGAGTGTTCGAAACAGAGAGGGAACAACATATTGGAAAATAAAGAACAAAACAAGGTGATGTCTCTGGAAACTCTATGTAGCATGATATATGTGGGGTAGGATTAGAAGGGCAATGATGGGAAATGAAGCCAAGTAAGGGAGTTGAAAATTTTCTTGAAAGCTACATGGAACCACTGAATGTTTTTAATAAGGGGTAAAGACGTAAAGAGATCAATTTGGTAGTATTGTGGTGAATACATCAAAAGGGAGATCTGCATGGCAGGTCTGGAGATGCCAGATGAGAAATCCAAGTGAGAAATGAATAAGGACCTGAATTAATGCAGTGGGAGTGGAGCAGAGGGGATAAATCCGAGACATTTAGTAAGTAGTATTCAAGACCTAGTAACTCACCCTGAGGTAGGAGGAAGATGGAGGTTTCTATCTTGGGAAATTAGATGGATGTTATTGTCATTTGAAGCATGTTGTCTTCGGAGTAAAGATGAATAGAGTTTTGAGTATTTAAGGGAATGTGTAGGAAGTCCACATCCAAATGGACCTATTAATTAAGAGGTAAGATTAAGAGAGCAGGTAGGATGAAGCCAGAGTCTTGGTTAATCCAGTGTGAATGTTAACCTTATCATTCATACTTAACTCTAATATTTGAATGGATTTAAGATCCATAATATAGCAAATGTATTTTGTGCTATAAATTAGTGGTCTTTTTGATGATCAGGTAATTTTGTAAAATACTAACTTGTTTTCTGTCCAAATTGCTAAATCTTTGCTTATTGTAATTTTAAAAACTATACTAGATGGGTACATATTTCACTGAAGAATGTGTTTTTGCCAATTTAGCCAGTAAATTCAGTCGCTGAACAGATTATATACCTTCTTTGTACCAGACATGGTTCTGGGTTTTGAGGATGCAGCAATGAACAAACAAGAGTTCTTACCTTCATGGAGTTTTCTTTCTACTAGAGTAGACAGACACTAAGAAAAAAAGAAGTAATAAATGCTGTGAAGAGGAATAAAGCAGATTAAGAGGTTAGAGTGACAGAGGTGTTACTTTAGGTAACAATGAATAATGGAGGGCCTATTTGAGGAGATGACATGTAAGTGCGATGTGGAGCAAGTGATAGAGTGAGCCATTCAGTTTTCTGGGGGAAGAGCATTCCCTGCAGAAAAGCCAAATGCAAAGTTCCCGAAGTGAAATGTGCTTGGCATGTTTGAGTGTGACATATTTAAGGAAGGCCATCAGGGCTAGAGTGGTAGGAGTTGCTAGAGAGGGTCACAAAGGCCGGTACAATGTGTAAGACCTTCTAGGACACGGTAAGGACTTGACTAAATCTGAATGTGTTAGAAAGTCTTTGAAGGGTCTTGAATGAAGTGATCTGATACACATTTTTAAAAAAGAACATCAACTGCTGTGTAGAGAATAGACTGTCGGAGCAAGAGTAGAAGTGGGGAGGTCAGTCACAAGGCTCTCCAGCTAGTTCTGGGCGAGATGAGGTAGGAGAAGCAGTAGTATTTGGGATCTATTTGAAGGAGGGGGGGGTGATTGGATTTGAATGGATTGGGTGAGAGAAAATTTCTACTTACTGCTACTTACAGATGAGTATTCCCCGCTGCCATTTTAAAAAACTTTTTGCTGTGATTAGTTGGTTGATGGGATTCTTAGAACGAAGTATAACCAAGAAAGCATTTCCAACTCTCAGCCTTCTCTTAGTAGTGATTAGTGAACAGTGAGCTGAGCAGTCCTGTCAGTTGTTTTTGGTTTTGTTTTTGAATTTTAAAAAATGAGATATAATTCACACACCATAAAATTCACCCTTTTAAAGTGTTGAAATTCATTACTCGTTAGTATTTCACAAGGTTGTGCATCTATTACTACTGTCTTTTTTAGATTTTTAAATTTTTATTTAAATTTTATTTTTTTAGAGACAGGGTCTTACTCTATTGCCTAGGCTGGCCTCAAACTCCTGAGCTCAAGTGATCCTCCCAGTGTAGCCTCCAGAGAAGCTGGGATTGCACCACCGGGTCTGGCTGTCCATCACTACTGTCTTTAACTCCAGAACATTTTTATTCAATGAAAAAGAAGCCCCTTACTCATTAGCAGTCACTCCCTGTTCTTCCCTTCTGTCCTTCACTGCCAATCACTTATCTACTTTCTATCTGTAATGATTTGCCTATTCTGGGCATTTCCTATCAATGGAATCATAATTTGTGGCCTTTTGTGTCTGAAAACATTTTTAGAATGTTTTCAGGTTTCATCTATTTTGTAGCATGTGTCAATACTTTATTCCTTCTTATTGCTGAATAATATTCCATTTTGCGGATTTACCACATTTTGTTAATCCATTTGTTATTAATACTTTGCTGACATGTGGGTTTTTTCTGCTTTTTGCCTATTAGGATAATGGTGCTATGAATATTTATATACAGGTTTTTATGTGAACATGTATTTTTAATTCTCTTGCATCCTAGGAATGAACTTTTCAGTTTTAGGGTGGCAGTATTACCTGTATGATAACCTGTTGAGTGCTGATTGTTCAACTTCAGGTGTTTTGTTTTGTGGCAAGTGCCCAAAGAGTTGGATATTTAAAGTAAGTCATGCACCATTTATTGAACATGTACTATATGCTAGTCTCCATTACAGCTATTTAGGATATATCAATGAACAAAACAGCTAGAAATTCCTGGCTCTGGATTTTACATTTTAAGGTGAGAAGGCAGACAAATAAGAATAAATATAAATAAATAAATTTCTAGTTTGTTAGATGATTAGTAGTATGGAAATAAGAAAAGAATAGAGCTGGGTTAGGAAGGTAGAAAATGTGGGGGCTGGGGCGGGTTGCAGTATTACATAAGGAGGTCAGATTAGGCTTTATTGAGAAGACATTTGAACAAATACTTGACTGAAGGAGGCGAGTCAGTTAGCCATGTGGCTTTCTGGCAGGACAGCCTTCAAAGCTGCTCAACGTGTTCAGTGAACAGTACAGAGGCCAGGGTGGCTGGAGTGGAGGAAGGAAAGAAGACAATTGGTGGGGATGGGGTTAAGACAGGTAAAGGGGCTGTAGGTTGGAGGTGGAACAGATCAGATCTCAAGGTCCTTGGAGGTGCCTTTGTAAGGACATGGCTTTCACTGCGATAGAAATGGGGAGCCACTGCAGGTTTTGAATGTAGTGGTACAGTATCATTACAGAGTGACAAAGTTTCATTAGATTTTGAAAGGGTCACTGAATGCTCTGTTAAAAACAGCCTGTAGGTGAGTCAGCTAACCAGTTTGGAAGCTATTTTGATAAAGGATTATGGCAAGATGATTGGTGGCCTCCCGTGAGGGAATGAGGAATGATCAGATTATAGATGTCTTTTGAAGATAAGACCAACAGGAGTTCCTGTCAGATTGCATGTAGAGGAAGGAGAAGGAGTCAAAGAGGACACCAAGGCCGGGCGCAGTGGCTCATGCCTATAATCCTAGCACTCTGGGAGGCCAAGGCCGGTGGATCGCTCAAGGTCAGGAGTTCGAAACCAGCCTGAGCAAGAGTGAGACCCCGTCTCTGTGAAAAATAGAAAGAAATTATCTGGACAACTAATAATATATATACAGAAAAAATTAGCCAGGCCTGGTGACACGTGCCTGTAGTCCCAGCTACTCAGGAGGCTGAGGCAGGAGGATCGCTTGAGCCCAGGAGTTTGAGGTTGCTGTGAGCTAGGATGACGCTAAGGCACTCACTCTAGCCAGGGCAACAGAGCCAGACTCTGTCTCAAAAAAAAAAAAAAAAAACCCCAAGATATTTTGGCTGGATAACTGGAAAAGGGTTTAGGATAAACTCCAGTTTTAATCTTTGGAAATAAGCATTTATTTATTTATTTATGTATGTATGTATGAATGAATGAATGAATGAATGACAGAGTCTCACTGTGTTGCCTTGGGCGAGTGCCAGGGCGTCATCTTAGCTCACAGTAACCTCAAACTCCTGGGCTCAAGCAATCCTTCTGCCTCAGCCTCCCGAGTAGCTGGGACTACAGACATGTGCCACCATGCCCGGCTAATTTTTTCTGTATATTTTTAGTTGTCCAATTAATTTCTTTTTATTTTTAGTAGAGACGGGGTCTCGCTCTTGCTCAGGCTGATTTCCAACTCCTGAGCTCAAACAATCCGCCCGCCTCGGCCTCCCGTAGAGCTAGGATTACAGACGTGAGCCACCGCGCCCGGCCTATTTATTTATTTTTGAGACAGAGTCTCGCTCTGTTGCCCAGGCTAGAGTGTGGTGGCGTCATCCTAGCTCACAGCAACCTCAAACTCCTGGGCTCAAGCGATCCTCCTGCCTCAGCCTCCCGAGTAGCTGGGACTACAGGCATGCGCCACCATGCCCGGCTAATTTTTTCTATATATATTTTTAGTTGTCCAG